>JBBPBX010039141.1:0-12260 GCA_038048925.1 Garcialebias charrua
ACTACCGCTTTACTCAACCAAAAGTAATGAAAGGAATTATGTTACAACAAAAAAAAAAGGCACAAGCCTCCACACACAGCTGCCTCTAACAGACAGCCACCAGAGCCCTCAGACTCTGAGACTCAAAAAACCTCCAACACTTCAGCTCAGGTCCTCTACTCTAGGTCACTAGAGTTCACACGAGCACAAATGTACTCTACTAACCCACTCCAGAATGAAGTGTACCAACAATCACTGTCTATCTAGTGATCAACACAACCTGGGAGGGTGGAGAAACTCCCAGTCTACCAAACAATCAAGCAGCAAGCTTCCACTGCTGACTGTAATATTATATTCGAACGTCCTCTAAACACCAAAACCTCTCATACCTGCACACACCTCCTCTATTCTCCACACCTTTCTATCTTTTGCCCTCAGTTTATATAAGAGAGAGGTAGTCAGCAGGTGTTTGCAGCTCAGCTAATCAGGCCTGATTAGCTGAGTAAAAAAAAAGAGAGGCAGCATCAGGCTGCAGGACCCAATGGCCTCTGCCAGTAGACATAACAGGGTCGACTGCCCTCGGTCCACAGCAACGTAGGGATTATTCTGCCCTCGATAGTTGCTGTTCCTATTAATTCAGTGAACAACTAAACATTTTCCCAGTTACTATTTACCCATACCTCAGAACTCTATGTTTCACACTTATACCTACAAACTACACAGGTCTATGTTTCACACTTATACATACAAACAGTACACAGGTCAACTTCACTTTATCCTTTTTTTTTTTAGTCATTAAGTGTCTCGGTACCTCAGAGGAATTCTGATTACCCTTCCCCTGGAAGTCACCTGTGAACCTTGTGGAGTTGAGCGCTCCACCTCTGGACCCATGTGTCTCTGGTCAGGAGTTCTGGTCGCAGAATCAGCACTGTCTTCAGGTGGAAAGCTACTGTTCAGTGTCACTGGAGAATCAGGTGGTTGTAGCTGATCTGGTTGATCTGTGGGAAGTGGGACAGCTTGCAGATGTCTCCGGTTCCGTCTTAATACAGCTCCATTCTCCGTTTCCACCATATACGACCTTGGCTCATGGCATTTGCCGATGACCTTTGCTGGGGTTTTCCAACTCTTTTCACCATCCAGTTTTATCCTGACGTCTTGTCCTGGTTGTAGTGCAGGAAGTGGTTGTGCAGAATGATGGCGATCATGGAAGAACCTGTAGGTTTCCTTTGTCTGTCTGTCCTTTTGTTGAATCACATGTCTGTCCACTGGAGCAGCTTTCAACTTGCTCTCCAGCATTGGAAGTGTGGTTCTGATTTCTCTTCCCGTCATCAGTAGTGCAGGGCTCACACCTGTAGCAGCACTAGGTGTTGCTCTGTAGCACATCAGGGCCAGATGGGGGTCAGGCTGCTTCAAAATGTTCTTTGCAGTCTGAACCGCTCGTTCGGCAGCACCGTTCGCCTGAGGGTAGTGGGGGCTGGAAGTTGCGTGCACAAATCCATACTCTCTGGAAAAGTCCTGGAAGTCACTGGATGTAAATTGAGTTGCATTATCACTCACCAGTTCCAGTGGAATTCCCCACCTCACGAACATGCTCTTGAGTCGACTTATGACTTCACGACTCGATGTGGAAGACAAACGAACTATTTCAATGTCTCTGGAATAATAGTCCGTTACAATGAGATAATTCTTACTCTCATGCTCGCACAGATCTGCTGCTATGCGCTGCCAGGGGCCCCCTGGTAGAGTAGAAGTCAGGAGAGGTTCGTGCCTCTGTGTTGGTTTGTGTTCAATGCAGAATTTACATGTTGACACAATCTGTTTAATCTCAGCACTGATGCCCGGCCACCACACTGCCATCCTGGCGCGTGCTCGGCACCGTGTTAGTCCTTGATGTCCTTTGTGTATCTCTGACAGCACCTCAGCTCTCTGCGCAGAAGGAATGACCAGCCGGTCCTCGAATAACACCAAACCATCAGCTTCTGAGAGATGTGCTCGTGCTGAATGGTAACGATGAAGAGATGAGTTCATCGCTGTTCTTGGCGGCCATCCGTTCCTGATGAACTTTATAATCTGCTGCAGTTCATGATCGTGCTGAGTTGCCTCACGGATCCTTGAGAGTCTTTGAGATGAGACTGGTGCATTCACCATAACTGATTCAACATGTGCTTGTACAATGTGATCTGTAGTCTCATCACTCACATGTCTCTGTGGCCTCCTGGATAGGGTGTCGGCTACTACCAACTGTTTGCCTGGAACGTGCTCTGCTTCTGCTCTCAGTTCTATTTTTACCGGGTCGCATTTTAGCAGGCCTATTTCTCCAAAAACATCCTCTAAGAGGTTTGTATTAATATCATTAATTCTCCTGACTAAACCCATCTTCCTAGCTACACTACCTCCCAACAGGTTATGAGCATAGGGTCCCTTTATGACTGTGACCCAGAATCTGTATTTCTGTCCTTTAAACTGACTTGTGGCCATAAACCTGCCTACACAGTGGACTTCACCTCCAGGGCTGGTGACCAGTGGCATTTTAGCTTCTGTGACTAATCTTGGGCTATTTAGCAGTCTATTAAATGTAGTCAGCGACATCACTGTTATGTCTGCACCTGTGTCGATTTTAAATCTGACCGTACAGCCATTTATAGGTAATTCTACAAGCCACTCACTTTCTGAATCTGGCTGTTCTATTATAGCTGGCTTAACATTAGTTACTGCTCCAAGAAAAATCATGTTGTCACTCTCTACTGAATTGTTAGAAACTACTGTCACCTCTTTCAGCATTTTTGTTTTGCAGACTATTTCAAAATGTCCCAATTTATTGCATTTATGGCACCTCTTGTTCTTTGCTGGGCATGGCTGCGTTTTTCCATGTTGTCTATTACAGCGTGAACATGTGAAGGGGTCTTTGGGCTCACTGGGCTCCGGTTTTCGCCGCCATCTTGCGTCGTTGTCGCTCTTTGATGTTTTAAAATGGCGTCCCCCTTGACTCATTGCGTCGACCATGTGCTCGACACGCAAGCTAGCACTCTGCTGCTTTATTTGTTCACTTTGCCTTGCTATCTGAATAGCTCGTTCCAGCGTGAGGTCTGCCTCCAACTGCAATTTTTCAGAAATACTGCCGTCCAGTATTCCAATCACAATTCTGTCTCGAATCTGTTCGTCTTTTGTGCCTCCAAACTCACAGTTTTGTGCTAGTTCATATAAGCTTCTGACGAATGCTTCAACAGGCTCTCCGGCTTTCTGCACTCTTTTATGAAAGCAAGCTCTGTCGTGAATAACATTTCTTCTAGGCACAAAATGGTCGCTGAATTTCGCCATTACTGTCGTGTAATCTAATTCAGGATGTGTCGCCACGATTTCTTCATATTCATCATGCTGGTGAAGATTCTCAGTCGTCCAGGACATGATAAAATCAAAAAAGGCGTTCAATACAGAACAACTGGACTTTATTTGTAGCAAACGTAAACGTCTTGTTTGCTACAAATAAAGTCCAGTTGTTCTGTATTGAACGCCTTTTTTGACTTCATATTCATCAGCCGCCACATTTACTCTCTCGTACACAAACGAGTCGTAAATAGCCTCTGCCTCTCTTCCCAGGGCATAAAGAAGCGTGTTGACTTGTACCTCTCCGCTCTCTCTGTCCAGCTTTGACGCTATTCTGTAGCGATCAAAGCGACGCCGCCACATCGGCCATTCTGCCGGGCGCGAGAAGTCGAAGGGTTCCGGTGGACCGAACTTTGCCATTTAACTCAGTAACTCACTCAGTAAGGCGTCCTGTCGGCCACTTCTGACACCATGTCATGAACGGCTGCTTCTGTGAAGAACAGGCGGTGGACTCACGAGGTAGCTTGGCGAACTCAGCTTTATTGAACTGCTAATAGCACGACATGTTAACGTCTCGTGTCACGCTCAGTTCACAACTAAACACACACACTGCGCATGCTCAGTCTACACTGGCTACGGCAACCCAACTGGGACATATCACCAAAGGACACAAAAGGTTATTTATGCACTCCAATGCAGCCAAAATAAAATAAAAATGTGCCCAGGAAACAAACAAAAAACCCACCTAATTACGTATCAGATCACACCCATTTCTGTCCAAAGAGTTGCCTAGTCACATTGGATTAGTATTATCACAGGACCTCGGAGTTCAGCAAAATATAGTGGGTAATTTACGAGGGAATTTTCACTTTACAAATTACAGACATGGCCAGTTTGCAAGGGATTAACAACACAGACAATCTCTGTAATAATTTTTACATTTAGTTAGTAATTATTTTTCTATCTTGTAATTCTTGTATATGTTGCTTTATACTGAAACTCTGGCACAATAATTTCCTGCGGGATCAATAAAATTATATCTTATCTCTTAATTCTTACAAATAGCATGTGGTCCCTAGGTAAAACTAATCCAGTACAAATGGGGCTTAACACAGCAAAATGTTGCATTTTATTAGTTAACATTTAAGAAAAGAAAGTCTACAGTATTCACTTTACAGAGAAAAAAAATGCATATTGAAACTTAAGACAGTCTCTACAATAGTACAGTACTACAAAATTTCTTCAGAAATGTTCTTCCCTTTTACTCCATTAGATTTTTATAACAATTTTATAACACATCACTCTGTCAACCAATTATTTGTTTTAAATTAAAATATACAGTTAGTCCTCGACTTATGATGTTTCGGACTTACGTCACGCATCTCATTATTTTTTTTATTTTTTTAAATAAATAAATAAATGTACAGTACTGTACAGTCACCAAGCACTTAGCCTATCCTAACACAGTTTTTAAAGATGAAGGAGTCAGTTGAATTGTCTCCTTCCTCCCTAGCAGGCTCCATTCACATAAAGGGAGCTAGCTCCCTTTATGTGAAGGCACGGTGTTATGTTGGCAGCACGGTGGCACAACTGGTAGAGCTGCTGCCTCTCAGTGAGCAGGTCCCCGGTTCAAATCCCGGTCCGGGGGCCTTTCTGGGTGGAGTTTGCATGTTCTCTCCGTGCATGCGTGGGTTTTCTCCGGGTGCTCCGGTTTCCTCCCACAGTCCAAAAACATGCATGTTAGGCTGATTGGTAACTCTAAATTGACCCTGGGTGTGAGTGAGACAGGTCCCTCTTGTAAATGAGTCCCCGTGGCTCAACGAGGCTAGCCTGTATAAATAAAGGTTGAATGAATGAATGAATGAATGAATGAATGAATGAATGAATGAATGAATGAATGAAAGNACGGTGGCACAACTGGTAGAGCTGCTGCCTCTCAGCGAGCAGGTCCCCGGTTCAAATCCCGGTCCGGGGGCCTTTCTGGGTGGAGTTTGCATGTTCTCTCCGTGCATGCGTGGGTTTTCTCCGGGTGCTCCGGTTTCCTCCCACAGTCCAAAAACATGCATGTTAGGCTGATTGGTAACTCTAAATTGACCCTGGGTGTGAGTGAGACAGGTCCCTCTTGTAAATGAGTCCCCGTGGCTCAACGAGGCTAGCCTGTATAAATAAAGGTTGAATGAATGAATGAATGAATGAATGAATGAATGAATGAATGAATGAATGAATGAAAGGGAGACAATTCAACTCACTCCTTCATCTTTAAAAACTGTGTTAGGATAGGCTAAGTGCTTGGTAACTGTACAGTACTGTACATTTATTTATTTATTTTAAAAAAAATTGTATGTGATCCGACTTGTGTTATTTTCGACTTACGAATGGTGCGTAGGAACGGAACTCGTTCGTAAGTCGAGGACTACCTGTATATATTACAAACTTTGTGCCTGCTAAACATTTTATATTATTCACTCATCTCTTTATCTTATTTTCTCTTTGTATTATTGTTTTAATCCAGATTACGGAAAGGCAAATCAACAGAAGTGTGACTTCCATGACAACTCCCTTCAGGCTGAGCATCAAAAGAATGATGGATTCATGTTTGTAATATTTTATACTTGCTGTTGAAACATCAACACTTCAATGCTGTGTGAGGATATCATTGAAAAACAGCTTAAGTTTGTTCATTTTTTATAATAAAATGTAAAAAAAAATATTTTTCTTGCAATATGTTAATATTTTTGTTGCTTGTTGATACATGTTTTACACGTATAAACTGTTTTTAGTCCAAAGTTTTCACACTCACAAGTTATAGAAGAGTAATTAGAGTTGTTAGGTATTTTATTTACACTCCTTGCAGGGACAACAGCTGGAGATCAGCACCAGCAACCCTGACAGAAAAAGTACTTAAAGTGAATGTCCAGATGTATGCTCAATAATCCAGGGAGATAAATCTAACAAGGGTGAGTCAGGTCCTCTGGACGGATTCTTCTTTGTTGAAACGTTTCATCTTTTATCTAAAAGACTTCTTCAGTCTGAGGAGCTGCAACAAACAGCCCTATAAGTGGATCAACCAGTTTGCAGTCTGTCATGAAGGTGATCAGTTTTACATCAGGGGAACTAAACAGCCACTGGCCAAAAGGATGGACCAGCACAGAAGATCAACATCATCAGGTCAGGACTCTGTGGTCTACACTCATCTCCAGGCCAGAGGTCACTCTTTCAGGGATGAAGATGTTCACATCCTTGATAGAGAGGAACGATGGTTTGAGCGAGGAGTAAAGGAGGCCATCTTTGTGAAGAGAACCCTTCCATTGTTAAACAGATGTATCCAACTGTCCTCTTACAATTCTGTTATTGCTGCATCAGCATGTGAAGGTGCTGCAAAGACTGAGTTTGTTGTAGCTCCTCAGACTGAAGAAGTCTTTTGGATAAAAGACGACACGTTTCAACTAAAAGAACCTGTTAGTTAAAGTAAATGGATGTCTGTATAGATTTTGTGTTTTTGAACTGTCACGTTGTCTGAAGGATAAATATCAACTGCCATGCGCGGTGTGCAAAAATAAATGTGTGTGGTGAGGAAAATAAAACTTTGCTCTTTATTTTAACGTTCTTCTAATGTCGAATATTTATTTATTACAATCTTATGTGAAGAATAAAATCTGTGTGAAACACAGTCAGTTCCTTTTTTTCCCCAAGTTTTGACAAAAAAACTGATTTTTTTGTTGTTGTTTTTTTTGGCTTTTATGTATACAAAGTACTTACTTGTACCGGTATATAGTTTTATATTGAGGATTTATTGAAACATGAACAAATTAATCAAATAAATTAATTGTTAAATATTCTTCTGGCCAGCAGTTTTACTGTTCCTTAGTGGAGGTGTGGTTACTTTAAATCGCTTCACAACTTGTTCTCATCCATCATCTTTACTCGCTGCTTCCTTTTCGGATCATGGGGGTCACTTCTGTCCGTATCCAGTCATCACTGTGAGAGAGGTGGGGGACACCCTGGACAGGTCTCCTGTCCATCGCAGGGACACTGACAACCAACCATTCACTCTCTCACTCACTAGGGACAATTTAGAGTTACCAATCAGCGTAACATGCATGTTTTTAATCTGTGGGAGGAAACTGGAGTACCCGGAGGAAACTCTTGCACGGAGAGTGTAATGTACTTTGTGGTACATAAAAATAGATGACGAAGAGGATGCAGGTTGTCTTCACAACACGTACTTTATTGAGCCAGCACTGAACAAAGACTGCTTGTTCCCCGCTCGGGAATTCGGGAAAGCCCCTAACAGCAGTACCCAGCATGCTTTGCGCATGCACTCTTAAAGTGACAGTACACTTATAACCATTCATTACATCTCCCTCCTTAAAAGAGAATGCATATGTGAATACAAATATTTCCTAAACTCACAAGTAACTGTCAATTTAACTGTAATACACAATTTCCAGTCCACCATCCTCCCTGAAACAACGAGAACACAGTTTCATGTTGACGCTTGTAACCCAAAATACAAAATTAAAGTCACAACCCGTGCAGTTGGTGCATACAAACCATTACAAATAAAGACAATGTCATTACACCACAACAACAACAAAAATCTGCTTCTCTCATGTCAAATCCTTTAAATACATTTGACTACAGATTAAGTTTAATCGGTGGTTTGCTCACTCTGCCGGATCGAGTGATTCTAGAACCTTCAATAAGATTGTCTTGTGTGACAGAACCCGGTATCACTGGTTCTTCTGTCCATCCCGTGTCTGTGTCTTCCTTTGAAGTGGTTTCATCAGGACCACTGTCGACTGATGTGAGGTGGCTGGGATTTGCCAACAGGTGGCGCCTGTTCCTTCTGTATCGCTCCCCCTGTGCTGTCTCCACAATATAAGATCTGGGTGTGGAGCTTGTGTTTTGGACCACAGCAGGATTTGTCCACTGTTTCTGTCCATCCAATCTTGTGAGCACCGAGTCCCCTGGGCTCAGTGGTGGTAAGTCTCGCACTCCATTGCGGCGATTGTAGAAATATGCCTGTTTTTGTTTAGCTGAGTCATCAGTTTGTTGAATTTTATTCATGTCAGGCCATCCAGGTTTCAGATTGTCCTGCAGGGTGGGCAGAGTCGTCCTGATTTTCCTGCCCATTAACAGTTCAGCTGGACTGGCTCCTGTAGAAGTGTTGGGTGTGGCTCTGTATGTCATCAGAGCGAGGACTGGGTCATCCTGGCGTAGAATGCTCTTTGCAATCTGAACAGCCCTCTCCGCGTGGCCATTACTTTGGGGAAAGTGGGGGCTTGATGTGACGTGCGAAAAGTCATAAGCTCTACTAAACTCCCTCATCTCTGTAGAAGCCAGCTGCGGACCGTTATCACTCACTAACACCTCTGGAATACCATAACGTGCAAAAGTAGCTTTAAGCCTGGTAACAACTTGGCTGCTCGTAGTAGTCGGTAGATGTAAAATCTCCAGAAATCTAGAAAAGTAATCAGATACAACCAAGTAGTTCTGCTTTTTAAACTCACATAGGTCTACTGCCACTTTCTGCCACGGTCTAGATGGTAGTTCTGTTGAAATCAAAGGCTCTTTCCTGTGTGTATTTCTGTTCTCTACACAAAAGGAACACTGTTGAACTTTAGTGATAATGTCATGTCTCATCTTGGGCCACCAAACTGATTGAAGTGCTCTCTCTCTACACTTACTTAAACCTTGGTGCCCGTCGTGAATCCTCTCTAGAACCTCCTCCCTCATGCTCGCAGGGATAACTATGCGGTTCCCCCTCACGACTAAGCCATCTAGCTCAGACAACTCTCCTCTGACCTGGTAAAAATCCCTCACTGACTCTGGAACTTTGTCAATGTATTCAGGCCAACCTGACCTAATGAAACTGCACACAGTCTGGAGCTGTGAGTCACTAGCTGTGCTGTGTTTTATCTCTGTGATCTTCTGTGGTGTGGCTGGCACCTGACTAACAACAGAGTCTATGTGTGCTGCTACTTCATCTTGTAACGCACTGTCTCCATAACGCTGCTCTGGACCTCTGGATAGAGCGTCCGCCACTGCTAAGGTTTTACCTGGTGCGTATTCAGCTACAGCGTTAAACCTCATAAGTCTCATTAACAGCCTCTGACATCTCACTGGAACATTGTCCAAGTCTTTACTGTTAATAAGGGGCACTAAGGGCTTATGGTCAGTAATTAGTCTGAAGTTGTCGAGTCCAAACAGGTACTTGTCGAATCTTTCACACGCCCAGACGCCGGCTAGGCACTCTTTTTCAATTTGAGCATACCTCGTCTCAGCGTCGCTCAGTCTTCTGGACGCGTAGGCTATGGGTTTCCACTGGTCTTTATGTTGCTGGAGAAGGACAGCGCCTAGTCCGTAGCTGCTAGCATCCGCTGACACCGCTGTTGGTTTGTTGACGTCGTAGAAAGCTAGGACTGGGGCTGCCACCAGCAGGGCTTTGAGCTTCTGAAAAGCCTCTTGTTGTGCATGCTCCCACAACCACTCTGTGTCTCTTTTTAGCAGTGCATAGAGTGGCTCACCCACTGTGGACAGTTCTGGAGCATATTTTGCCAGATAGTTCACCATACCCAGAAATCTTTTCAGTTCTGTTGTGTTGTTTGGCTGGGGAAAGTTCTCGATGCCTGTTACCTTTTCTGGGTCGGGCCGGACACCATTCCCGTCGATAATGTGGCCTAGAAAACGAACCTGAGCTTGTCTGAACTTGCATTTACGTTCGTTTAGCTTGAGGCCTGCCTCCTCGATGACTTTCAGAGCTTTGTCTAATCGTTGGTCATGGATCTCCTCAGTTTCTCCGTGGATGAGGATATCGTCCATGTAGACTTCTGTCCCTTCTAGTCCTACCAGAGTCTCTGCCATTTTCCTTTGAAAAATCTCTGGCGCGCTGCTGATCCCGAAAGGGAGACGCCGGAAAGCATACCTCCCTAGAGGAGTGATGAAGGTGGTGAGCATTTTACTGTCCTCATGCAACGGCACTTGATAAAACCCGCTAGTGAAGTAAACACTCTTGACCCTGCGAGTCTAGGTAGTATTTCCTCAACAGTGGGCAGCACATACTTTTCGCGTTTTACCGCTCTGTTAAGCCTCCGGAGATCTGCACAACAACGAACCTCCTGCTTGTTAGGTTTGAGGACAGGCACCATGGCTGCACACCACTCCGTCGGTTGAGTTACCTTTTCGATGATGCCTTCAGTTTCCAGCCGGTGTAGCTCTTTCTTTACCAGAGGAACGAGTGGAAGGGGTATTCGCCTCGCTGTGTGTACAGCATACGGTTGGGCGTCGTCCTGTAGGAGTATTTTCACTGGCTCGGTATTCAGCAGTCCTCCTGACCTGAAAACACCAGTCAGTTCATTCACTCTTTTCACAAGTCCCATGTTTACAGCTTCCTGACGACCCAAAAGACAGCTGACTCTCCCTCTGATAACATAGGCTTTAAATGAGTACACTTTTTCTTTGTACTTTGTTGTAGCCTGAAACAACCCCATGCAGCTGAGATCCCCCCCTGGACCAACCAAGCATGTATCTGGTGGGTCGAGCTCTATTTTTGGCTTCATCATTTTAAATGTTTTTAGGTTAATAACTGTGGCGTCTGCACCAGTGTCTATTTTAAAAGTTATTGGGACGCTGTGCACCTCCAGATTGACTGACCAGTCTTCCTGGCTGCTTATTTTCCCATTAACTTCACCCAAAAAATAAGGCTGCTTCACCTCCTCAGTAGCCTGGTTGATACCAGACCCATGTCCTTCACTTCGCTTTGGACTAGGGTCTGGCATCTCTGCCATAGACAACGATTTCTCCTGGAGATTTTTGAATGGACCAATCAGAGAACAGGAGGCAGAGTTTTGTTAGTTTAGCCTGACGAGGTCCAGGCTATCAGATAAATTGCTCAGAAACCACTCGGTGGATATTTTTTCTGCCACCAGTGTGTAATTATATGTCTTTAATTTACTGACTGTTGGCCTAGATGAAACATTTGAGATAAAATTCGATTTTTTATCATTTATTTTCGTAGCGCACCCGAGGCTGTTTGGAAAATATCAAACCGAAACTATTTAATATCCAGCAGATTTGACCATTTCGTGAATTGATTTAGGAACTGTTAAGCTCAGGAACACTTCTGATATAACGTCAGCTATGAACTATATTTTTTCTCAGCAGAGAAATAATAGTTTTTTACCTTGTTTTGATGAAAATTCGTTCGTGGCGGCAGCCATTTTGAATGACGACGTCAGTCGACATCGTTCAAAACTCCGCCTTCTGCTCTCTGATTGCTCAGGAACACTTCTGATATAACGTCAGCTATGAAATCTATTTTTTCTCAGCAGAGAAATAATAGTTTTTTACCTTGTTTTATTGAAAATTCCTTCGTGGCGGCAGCCATTTTGAATGACGACGTCAGTCGACGTCGTTCAAAACTCCGCCTTCTGTTCTCTGATTGGTCCGGTCAAAACCTACCGGAGACATCCTTGTGGATGGGAGAAATGCCAGACCCAGCAGTGAAGGGAAATGAGAATTGAGCGGAGCTGCGTAGGAATGGCGAGGGCCAGGCTACCTCCTCAGTGACTTCTCTCACTTGTTTTGAGTGACACGCACGCTCCCAGTGTCCCTGTCTGTGACACTTATTACACTTGCTCTTGAGTGCGGGGCATTTATTAATGTCTGAGTGTTTGGGTTTTCCACATCTCCCACAGCTCTCTGATTTCTGTGCTGTTTGGTGGTCGCTGCCATCCTGCCACTGTCTGTGTCGTCCGCTCCTCTCCACGTGTGGGCCGCTGTGTCCGCTCCTCTCCACGTGTGGGCCGCTGTGTCCGCTCCTCTCCACGTGTGGGCCGCTGTGTCGGCTCCTCTCCACGTGTGGGCCGCTGTGTCCGCTCCTCTCCACGTGTGGGCCGCTGTGACGACTCCTCTCCACGTGTGGGCCGCTGTGTCCGCTCCTCTCCACGTGTGGG
>JBBPBX010039141.1:12482-30036 GCA_038048925.1 Garcialebias charrua
GTCCGCTCCTCTCCACGTGTGGGCTGCTGTGACGACTCCTCTCCACGTGTGGGCTGCTGTGTCCGCTCCTCTCCACGTGTGGGCTGCTGTGACGACTCCTCTCCACGTGTGGGCCGCTGTGTCCGCTCCTCTCCACGTGTGGGCCGCTGTGACGACGCAGCATGTTCACGTGAACCTCGTGTGGGTTAGACTGAAGACTGACTTGCTTAGTGATCTCCTCCGCCTGCCGCGCTTGTTCAATAACTTCAGTTAATGTTAGGTCTGCTTTCAGCTGAAACCTGCGGGACAGTTCTTTATCTTTGATGCCCACCACCAGACGGTCTCTGATGTGCTCATCACGTTTGTCTCCAAACTCGCAGTGCTCTGCTAGCTCGTACAACACTCGAATGTACTGTTCTGCCGTCTCTCCTGCCGACTGGCTGCGCTGATAGAAACAGGCCCGCTCGTGTATAACGTTACGGCGAGGGATGAAGTACTCGTCAAACTTCTTAAGAACAGCTTCAAGGTTTTTAGTTTCCTCTTCGTCGGCAAAGTTGAACGAGCTAAATATCTTTTCAGCTTCGCTCCCCATAGCATAAATGAGTGAACTCACTTGTGTTTCTCCATTGTCCTTATTTAGCTTCGATGCTAACCGGTAGCGCGAAAATCTCTGTTTCCACTCCGGCCACTCGGCTGGACAGTCAAACTTGAATTCACTCGGTGGGTTAAACTTCGCCATCACGATTCGTCCTCTTAGGCACTTCTGACACCATGTAATGTACTTGTACTTTGTGGTACATAAAAATAGATGACGAAGAGGATGCAGGTTGTCTTCACAACACGTACTTTATTGAGCCAGCACTGAACAAAGACTGCTTGTTCCCCGCTCGGGAAAGCCCCTAACAGCAGTACCCAGCATGCTTTGCACATGCACTCTTAAAGTGACAGTACACTTATAACCATTCATTACAGAGAGAACATGCAAACCACCCAGAAGGGCCCCCAGCTGGGATTTGATCTGGCGACCTTCTCACTGAGAGGCAACACCTCTCCCAAATGAGCCACCATCTTGTTTTTAACTCTGGTTAAATAAATAAATGTGTGTGACTTTAGATGAAGGATTGGCAGGAGTATAAACCACCATAAGGTTTTTCTATTCATTAAGTAGAGTCAGACCCAGATAAGCGTCAGTATCTGTATTTTTGTGGTTTTTATGGAAGTTTGTGTGTGTGTGATTATTTACCTTCTCTGTTTGCTTTCTGTTCCTCTACTCTGGACCACCCACTCTCAACTGTCTCCTCACCAGCTGTTTGTCACAGAGTTTTTTGTAAGTAGGTTTGTGTTTGCTCCTCAGTCGAGCGGCAGGAGTCTCTTACAGTCCTCTCTGTGTTTT
Organism: Garcialebias charrua; assembly: GCA_038048925.1. Taxonomy (NCBI): domain Eukaryota; kingdom Metazoa; phylum Chordata; class Actinopteri; order Cyprinodontiformes; family Rivulidae; genus Garcialebias; species Garcialebias charrua. Next base: position 13,855 of record JBBPBX010039141.1, read on the forward strand.
GTGTTCCAGTTCTCCTGAGATTTCATGTACAGTACGTTACTTTTAGCTACCACAACAGCATTTTGTTTTATTCTGTTAAATGTTTTTATTCGAGTTTCTTGTCTTCAGCCCACATTCTGGGTCCCACCATCCCTTCAAATTCACAGAATAGTTTAAAGATAGATAGATATTTTAATAATCTCAGGGGGATATTGGAGGCATCCAGTAGCATGTTACAGAAAAATACATTAAATCATCAACAAAGAAGCAGAATACACAAATTTGGAAAAAGACCATGCACAAGGTGGTAGGGAGTACTACATTCATGATTAACCTGTATACTGTATGTATACATACACAAGTGTCCGGGGTACTGCAGATGTACAAGGCAGGGAGGAGCTGAACAGTCTGATGTCATGAGGGACAAAGGACTTCCTGAATCTGTCCATGGACAGCAGTGTACCACTGAAGGAGATCCTCTGCTTCATGATGGCACCGTGCAGAGGATGTTCAGTATTGTCCATGATGGACAGCAGCTTACTGAGGGACCTTTTCTCTGCCACTGATGTAATGGACTCCAGCACTGTTCCCAACACAGAACCATCTTTCCTCACCAGTTTGTTGAGTCACCCTGCATCTCTCCTCTTAATGCTGCCTCCCCAACACACACCAGTACAGAAGAGGACACTGGGTACCACAGACGAAGTAGAGTCTGCTCTGACCCTTCCTGAAGAGTGAGTCCATGTTCACTGACCAGTCAGTCCATCATCCAGTTGTATGCCCAGATGTTTTAGGTCCTGACCACCTCCACATCGACCTCCTCAGTTGAGACCGGTTTCAGGGTAGGCCTAGACCAGAGGTCTGCAACCTTTATGATCAAAAGAGCCATTTTTACGCTTTTGTTCACTAAATTAAACATGTCCAGATCCGCAACCACCTGATTCAACTGTAATTATCAACTAGTGGCCCATGGACCACTTTAAAGGGGACCAAAGATGCAAAATTCACTTTTTAATGTTTTTTTTTTAACTCAACTTTGGTTATGTACTTCTTTAAAAAAACAGTCCTAGGGCCAAAAAAATGCACCCAGTGGTATATTTACTCTAAGTATATTTATTTTTCAGTGATATAAATGTCTCGTTTTCAAATCCTGGCGCTTGTGATGTCACAAGCGCCAGGACAACCCACCCCAACCTGAGTCCAGCCCCTCACCTAGCAACCCCTGGTGATGCTCCACCCACTTCAGTATAAAAGACGTCACGGTTGTTTTTCCTGAGTTCATGTCAGCACAATGGCTACTAGAGTTCGATGTTTCGTTGTTGTTAAAATGCAGTACCGCTAATAACTAATTATCTATCAACGAAAAAACTTATTTACGGGCTCTTAAATCAACCGGACGACTGCTCACGCCGGATGTGGTCCGTGAAAAAAAGCGGTGCTCGCACTAAGCAGTTAGCAGCCAGTGTGTTACTCTGCAGCCTTATTGCTTGTTTTCGAAGAGTCAGACGAAGAGTTTTTAACATGGAGGGTGAACTTATGGATGTTTCTCAGCGGCCTACGCGACGCGTCAGCGCCTCATTTGCCCTGCCCAAAATGGCGTCTGCCTCTGGGTCTGACTCAGGGTCCCCTTTGGAGGGCGGAGTTAATGTAAACAGATTTTTGAAGGGCGTGGCCTTCAGAGCTCATTATCATAAACAGCTCGTTCAGAACGGAAGTCAGAAAAGGCACAACTAGAAAGGGGATATTTTATTATCTAAGAATTATTTTGTGCATTAAATTGAATGAACATGGTCTGGATAGCCCACAGACATACCAATAAAAAATTATAAAACCAATATTTGGTCTCCTTTGTTGTAGGAGACGTTTGTGGCCTGTGGTGACAATACAGTATAAAGCTAAAAATATATGATTTTATTTTTTATTTTATTGATATTTTTTTAAAATTTAAGACAAATGAAAAGAGCAGATTCTTGTAAAGAGAGGGAAAATAGCTTTTTTAATGAAAAAAAACAACAACTATGAACTATGTAAACCTATGTCATTTTAATTAAGTATAGAAATAAAGCAACAAGTTAAAGTACATATTTGCAAAATAAATGACAGGAAAACAGCTAACTAGAACTTTTTTGTTGTTTTTACAACAAAAATTCAGTTTTATGTTAGTTTTGGTCAAAGCTTTAAAGAGCCGCTGCAGAGGGACCAAAGAGCTGCATGTGGCTCCAGAGCCACAGGTTTCAGACCCCTGGCCTAGACCTTCTAAGTTCACTACCATTTCATTTGTTTTACTGATGCTCAGCTGTAGATGGATGGATTTGCACCACACTACAAAGTCCTCAACCAGGGGCCTGTACTCCCTCTCCTGTCCATCCTGCACATTCCCAACAGCTGCGGTCAATTAATGTGTGACAAATAATTCGATTTTAATCCGTATGAGCATGTTTGTTTCCTGAGAAAATTGTGGTTGAATCTTTTTTTTAAATAAAATGAAATTTCAAGTGTTTCCGATTGATCTTGATATTACAGGTTTATTCTGCGCCAGTGGAAACATACTGAGGACTGTTAAAGGGGACCACACATGCAAAATTCACTTTTTAATGTTTTTTTACTAAACTTTGGGTATTTACTTCATAAAAAAACAGTCCTTGTGCCAAAAAAATGCACCCAGTGGTTTATTTACTCTAAGTAGATTTATTTATTTTTGATAAATACACCAGGATTCACACTTCCTGCATTTATTGACGTCACAAGCCGCCAGCCAATCAGATCAAACCTGAGTCCAGCCCCTCACCTAGCAACCCCTGGTTAGGCTCAACCCACTTCTGTATTAAACACATGACTGTTGTTTTTCATGATTTCATCTCATCTTTTGTTTATATGTTCTTAATTTCATGTGTACAGCACTTTGTTGCAGCTGTGTTTTTTTAAATGGCTTTATAAATAAAGTATAATTGTTATTTTTATGTTTTAGTTCAATTTTTAGTGTATTTGCGATCGCTGCCAACGCGCAGCCGGCAAAAATTAAACGAGCGGACCACAGGCGGAAGGACCGGGTTCGACGGGACCCTCTTCCGGCGCGATGGAGCGGAGCTTCAACTGTACAGCCTTGCAGCAGCCTCGCAGCAGGCTCGCAGCAAGAGGACCTTCTCCTTACAGATTAATTTACGGGAGACACTTGGTGAACTTTGTGTTGTCTTCACTGGAACAGCGATAACTCCCAAAATCTCATCGCGTGCAACGAGCGGAGCTGGCGAAAACCGGAAGAGGAACAAGCTAACATTAGCTTCGGATTCGGGTGGTCTAATGCTAAAAGGAGCAGCAAACTGCGGCGCGCTCAGACGGGTTTCGGTAAGTTATCTTAAGCTAACACTAACAGTAAGTCAAATGAGTAATAAAAAAAGAGCTAATTTTAAAACAACAACACATTACAGATACTGGCTGTTACAGAGGGCGTGAACAGATCGTTGAAGGGCGTGGACTTCAAGAAACCGGTCGTTCAAAACGAAAGTTAAAAATGGCAGAATTAAAAAGGGTATAATTGATTATCTAATAATTATTTTGTGCATTAAATTGAAGGAATAGGGTCTGGATATCCCACAGAAATACCATAAAAATTTAAAAAATACATCTGAGGTCCCCTTTAACAGATTTATCTCGAACTCTGGATAATTAATGATAGCATTACTATACTGTGGACTTTTAATCTTTTAAACCCATGTTTGTTTTATATTAAAACATTTTATTTCATTAAATGTATAAGGCCTAACAAAACGTCTCTAGCACTAGATAAAGAAACTACAAAAATCAAGTAAAACCTAAAGTCATCTTGCCACAAGAGGGCAGGAGAGAGCAGAAAGGAGTTCTGGACATCCACCCAGTTGTGTTTTTCTCTTGTTTGACCTTGGTCCATGTTGGACAGATCCAGAGACAAAACCATGCAGGTTCATTGTTCACACAGTCAGTGAGGAACATGATGAATTTGCAGAATTACAGGGATTAAAAGTTTTGGATTAAAAAATCACTCAAGCCAGTGAACCTAGACAAACATTTATCCAAAAAGAACATTTTGGATTAGCAGGTTATAATTAACTGTGTATCAAGGATGGAAAATGAACGTTTGTTCCATTGATCTGCAAATAAAACAGCATTTCACAACCACTCCACTTATGAAATGTCTCATTAATTTCTCTGTAAGTAATTTATATGGCTGTTTTCTCTAAACTGTACTTAAAATAATTTAAAGGCTCTTTAAAGACATTTTTTGGTAACATCAGCAGCTTTACAAGCTTTTGTGGCTTTGTGAGTGTGAGAACCTTTCAGTCCACAGCTGAGGCTTGTGAGGTTGTGTCAGAGAAACAATCTGATCATGTTCTGTAACTTTGAAGCAGTTGTGTCACCGTCAGTCTGCAGCTGCACAATCCACAGCTGATACAGTTTTATTTACTGCTAATAACCAGATACAAACTTCACACGACTGAGATTAAACATCCTTAACGGTGACACCATGAACACAACTTGTATGGCATTTAGTTGTTTATTTTTTTCGCAAAGATTTAACACTTGACTAAATGTGGTGAAATGTATATCCTAGATTTTCTTTGAAAGAGCTGAAATTAAGACGATTACAGAAGCAAATAGGAAGTAGCTACGTAACCCCTGCAACAACATGACCTTTATACTTCTCCTTTCTACTCTCCTCACTGGATGAACATCCATCCATCATTTCCTGTTTTGTCCTGTGCAGGAGAGCAACATGGAATAAGGACGTCTAGCTAAAGTAAAGATCAGCTTCTGCACTGATCCAACATAAAGACACAAGATTATTGGGCCACATTAAAGAACAATTATACCATAAACTCTGTACTAAGTCATCAGTAAAACTGTGTGGACGGTAACGCTTTATAATGAGGCTCTCCTTATAGATGGATAATAAATAGTTTATATCTTATTAAGTCCTCTATAAACACCTTATAAATCATTAATAACTGCTTATTATGCATTAATTAAGGGTGACAGACAAAACTGACCAGTTTCTTACCAAATAGTGAGTCAGATCTGTTCACCTATTTATTTAGCATATAATAGTGTACTTTATCACTACATTATAAGTATCTACAGCTAATATTATATCCTAAAACAATTAGGTTTACAGATGATTATTATTCTTACAAGTGAGAAACTTAATCTGAAATGTTTAATACAGCAACTCTAGATGAAAGGGGAGTGGTGGCGCAGTGGTTAGAGACGGTGGGCCTGTGATCCGAAGATCGCCGGTTCAAGCACCAGTACCAACAACATCAAACGATGTGGGTGGAGAAAGGTGAAACACACACGCCTGCCTCCACCTTCATTCACCCCACCCTGCGCCCCTGAGCAAGGCCCTTAACCTCCACCATCTGCTCCCTAAACAGGTCTCTTGAAAATGAGTTCTCGTGGCTCAATGAGACTACCTGTATAAATAAAGGGTACATTAAAAAAAAAAAATGTAGGTGGCAGATTGGTCAAGAAACAGTTTTGTCTCACTGTCACCCTTAATGCATACATGATTTATTAAGTGTTTGTAGAGGAATTAATAATGTAAAGTGGTACTGTGTGGACAAAAGTGGGAAGATTTTAAACAAATAGTGAGGAAACAGACCATCCATCCTGCTTCTTTACTCACTGGTTCCTGGTCAACCTTCTCACTGGTTCCTGGTCAACCTTCTCACTGGTTCCTGTTCAACCTTCTCACTGGTTCCTGGTCAACCTTCTCACTGGTTCCTGGTCAACCTTCTCACTGGTTCCTGGTCAACCTTCTCACTGGTTCCTGTTCAACCTTCTCACTGGTTCCTGTTCAACCTTCTCACTGGTTCCTGTTCAACCTTCTCACTGGTTCCTGTTCAACCTTCTCACTGGTTCCTGTTCAACCTTCTCACTGGTTCCTGTTCAACCTTCTCACTGGTTCCTGGTCAACCTTCTCACTGGTTCCAACCTGCATGTTTTAGATCCAAACAGATTAGTAAAGAAGAATGATGGGGATTATTTTCCCTTCGTGTCAGTGATGTCTGTATTGAAGTCTTTTCTACTTCTTGAGTACTTCCACGTGTTTTTTGAGCCTATTGCATTCCTGAAAGGTTAGCAGCTCAAGGCTCCAGCTGGTCTGTAATGACTTCAGATAACCTGAGGAGTCTGAAGGTTGCACAATTCTTACATTTATCCTGGAGCTGGGGCCTCATGTATCAACCATGCGTGCGCACAAAAACATTGCGCACGTCACTTTCCACGCAAAGTGGCGTATGTATCAAATCTGATATGAACGGGAATACCTGCGCTTCCACGTACAAATTCACGGATGCTCCCCTGCTTGCGTACGCACGTTTCTGTGGTTATATTTCCTTTGGCGACACTTACAGGTGATCTGTGAAACTGAAGCCCCACAATCTGTGGTTGACTTTAAGAGCGGCTTGAAGACCTTTCTTTTCAACCGAGCATACTTTACTCCTCATGATTCTACTTTTGATCTTAGTTGATACTGTTGTTGATTTTAATTGTTTTATTATTTGTCTTATTGACATTCAAATATGTTGCACCTTGTAGCACTTTGAGATTTCCATTAATGAAAAGTGCGTTATAAATTGAATTCATAATTATTATTATTATTATTATTATTATTATTAACTGTTCATGATGTGAAAATGATTAATATTCCCTCCAAACACACGATTAACAAGTATTACATCCACATGACGCAGTGAAATAAAGCACGCGCAAAGTTGTGCCAAAAATAAATTTAACAGGAACGGATTCATTCAGCCTTACTGGAGGTTATAATAAATAGTGTAACACGCAGAGCATTTATTTAGAAACAGATATAATTTTCCGATCTAGGATATGGCTTATCAGCCGTTTTCAGAAATAATAATTTTTCAGTTTGGCACTGCTGCTGCGCTCTGGGGAGCCGTGCATCACGCGTGCATACAGAAGCAGCGGTCAAACTGTTCCCGAGCTATGAGGGAGCTGCAGGTCGATCGGGACTGTGCAGTCCAGTCCACACAAAGCCGGATCATGTCCAATAGAATGGTCTCATCCATATGTTTCCAAAGGCTGAGTGGTCGCGCTTTGGAGCGCGCGCGCACCCTCACCGGTGTCGACACGGCAGCTGGAGGTGTTTCATTTTCTGCGTTTATTGTAGATTCCCCCAAAATGACACGTGAAAGTACACCTTGTTATATAACTTGTAGGAGAGTAAAAGCTTCACAGACAGATTGCGCACAGGGCTGCGGGGCGCAGCGTCTGGAGACGCCAACATCACGTCATGTCATGAAATGTCTCCACCAAGACGCACAGACTCGTTTCTTCACATCATCTACATAAACAAAGATCTATGTTCTAGCAAACATCCAAGTAAGTTCCTCTGTGTTTACAGTAATTATGGTAATAAACTCGTGCGCAAAGTTAATATTTCCACACAGAATGAATGAATGAGCCGGTTCGCGCACCACAGCAGGGTGCGCGAACCGACACACAATCACTCGTTCTTTGCATGATGAACACATTTTATTACTATTCTTACTTAGGATGTTTGTCCTCACTCATATTATATTGAATTCATTATTTTCCTGAATCTAGAAATCATTTCTGATCGCGCAGGGATCAAACAAACATGTCCTTCACACATGCAGGAAGTAATTTGCATCTGTTTAACATATGTAAATGAAGGCGTGTCAGGGGAGGTGTCTCACGTGCGCTCAGTTCCACGTCAATTGTGTTGTACATAAGGAATGTGCGTGGATTCAGGTGTACGCACAGTTTGATAATTCTGGATTTTTTTGTGCGTGGACACTTTTCTGGATTTGTCCGTACGTGACTTTTCAGTAAGAAATCTACGCAAGTCTTTGTACATGAGGCCCCTGCTCTCTGAGCTTCCACCCTTCTGTCCTGTGTCCCCCTGAAGACAACAGACAATGAATGGGCTCATTTTAATGAACGCAGGAGGAGCGATGGAGAGACTCTTCCACGATTCTGGTCAAAAGTCATCAAGGAACCCCTCATGCACGAACCGTTCGTACGCACAGATTTGTTCTTAAACTGTGCGTACGAGTGATTTAGGATCATTTGTGGCATTCAACAATGTTTTCGTATCCTACGATTTTCTTCAGATACGAACAAAATTTACGAGTGGTCCGGACCTGTCGTATAATTTAGGAGCGTCAGTCTGCTGTCATCCAGACGGATCTTCTCCACGAATAACTTCATATTTCGTTATTTAGAAAATATTTTGGGTTTAAAAAAATCACGCACCATAATTATTCTTGACAATAGGTTATTCTGTTTGAATTAGAATTATAATTTTAAGTTTAATTTGTCTGGTGTGTCGCGCAGGCTTCAGTGAGTCGTGCGCTCCCCTTGGTCATCAAAGCCCTCCTCATATTAACACCCAGGTACATAAAATTCCCATACACCGCCGCAGAACAAGTACGAATTAAGACTGATTTTCATGCTATTGCTGGACTGCTGTGCCAAACACCATCGGAGCAATAGATTATTATATCTGATTCGAAATATAACCTGCAGAATGTGGTTGCGCGATGACCAGGAGGTGCGCGCATGACACATTTGTGCTGCAAAACATGTTGGCACGCGTCTTGCAGCATGGCATTTATTGTCCATCCATCTCGCAGACTGACCACCTCCTGTCCGTGCTGCGGCGAGACGTTTGTTTGAAGCCATTTTCAGATCAAACCATTTATTCTTGATTTCTGATACTGTACGACCCACGGGAGACAAAACATATGCACTACAATATTAATATGAAGTTAACTGTAGTTTCGAGACATTTTAAAATGCTTCTGTTCAAAAACACATCCGACACTTGCGGGGGGTGGGGGGGTGGGGGGTAGCGGTGCGCTCTTCTGAATAAGTGAAACTATAATGTAACACAGTACACTAAAATTAGAGATATTTGACCATCCGACACTTGCGGGGGGTGGGGGGCAGCGGTGCGCCACGGCTCTTCTGAATAAGTGAAACTACACAGTTGTTTACACTAACATTAAAAATATTTGACCATCCGACACCTGCGGGGGGGTGGCGGTGCGCCACAGCGCGACGATGAGAGCAGATCTCCGAACGCGTGAAGTTCTCCTTTTACTTCTTGAGTTTGAATGAATGGACACTTCCTGCTGTCAGAAGGCAGGAAGTGTGGCCTTATATGGTGTCTTGAGGGGTGGAGATTATGTAAATACCTTCCCGCGAGCACGCGCAGGTGAGTAGAACAGGTGGGATCCATCAACTTTAAGCAGCCCGTTTACACGCTTTTCCTGTGGATAGAAGACTTTGTTGGATCTGACTTGGCATGTTCGTACGAACGCTTCGTACGAACAAAAGTAGGAGAAATTTAGGATAAAAATACGAACATTTTTGCTTTATTAGAGCGAATGAGATACGCATTTATTTTTCACACAGTTAATGCAAGTGATGTTTTCTTGCACAGCTGCCGTGTGAGCTTAAGTTACAAACTGTAAAGCCTGAACTAATCAAATGTTTTACAAACTGAAAAATAAACTGATTCTTCTGAAACTTTACATTTTATTCTCAGGACTGATACAAGTGAAAACAAAGACAGATAAACAGACTTGTTATGTTGACAGTTAAATGTTTTTATTTTTCTATATTCCATTTACCATCGTATCACTGTATAACTTGTGAAATACACAATGCTGCATTACCAGACCAACCTTCTTCACTACTGAAGTGCCTACCAACAACTGACAGACCCCCCCCGAGCGTGTTAATCACCAGGACAGCTACTTTATACAATAATTACACCTGCTACTTTTCTTCAAATCCATTATTTTAATCCCTAAACATTATTAATCATTATACCTTTCAAAGGCACTTTTAATTCCAGTTACTTCCAAACCAGACCCCCCAACCCAAGAAGTTTACGATGAGCGATGACTGAGTTGTAGCAACAGCTAATAGGTTTACCGGAGTTCATCTGGCTGCTCATCCCAGCTAAGCTAAAGCTAACACCATCAGCACCAGTCACAGATGCTCGGCATCCCTCGGTGAAGAACAACAACCCATCTGTTGAAATATTAAAGAAATGATGAGACGGCACCATCAAGCAGCTTTGTAATTATAGCTGTTTGCTGTTAGCACAAACAACTCCTTCATAACTGTTTGTCAGGCTGAGATAAACACAAAGTCATGGTTTAAATATGTACAACGTTACGCAAAGGCAACAAATGTTAGAGGCACTTTGATACACACAGTGGTAATTGAACGCATCACTGTTCACAGCTTCACTGTGTTTGTTAGTGAGAATCCAGACGTCAGTGTCAAAAAACATAAAACCACATACTGAACATACCAGTGAAACCATAAACATCACAGCTCCTGTCCAAGACAAGTTCACCCCCCACCCCTCACCCGACCACCACAAAGAAGGGAGTCTTCTGTTTCACTGGTTTCATTTCATCAATCTTCTTCTGTGGATGGTCCGTCCAACACGTCCCATGGTTACAGGCTCCTTCCCTCACACTGCAGCTTGAACGCTGACGTTTCCTCTTGATTAGAAGTTGTGATCTATGAAGTTCTGTTTGGTAAATCCTCTCTGTCAAACACAAAGACATAACACAAAGAGTTGAGAATAAAGTTAAAAACACAAAAAGTTTCTAAAAAAATTGTTTCAGCAGCTCTGCTTCCATTTATAATTATTTAATGGCAAATATTTTCTGTCATTAATTCTAAGACTTTTGATGCACTGACTGCAACTTCAAAGAGGAAAACAGGGCTTTATTTTATTTTTTGAATATTTATTTAACCAGGAAAGACCCTTGAAATTAAAAACCTGATTGACAGCTGGTGGATGTGATACAATACTAGAACCGCCTTTTTTATCTGTGTAATATCACTAAAATTAGAAACATCTTGTCTAAAAATGATGCAGAAAAACTGGTTCATGTATTTGTCACGTCTAGACTGGTCTATTGCAATGATTTGTTATCTGGGTGTCCAAAAACTTCTTTAAAAAGTCTTCAGTTGATCCAAGATGCTGTGCCAGAGTCTTAACTGGAGTTAGCATGAGATCATATCTCTCCAGTTTTAACTTCTCTTCCTGGCTCCCTGTCAAATCCAGAATAGAATTCAAAATCTTACTTCTAACCTACAAAGCCCTCAACAACCTAGCTCCATCTTATATTACAGATCTTATTGTTACATATTTTCCTAACAGAGCACTTTGCTCGCAGACTGCAGGCTTACTCGTGGGTCCTAGAGTTTCCAAAAGCAGAATGGGAGGAAGATCTTTCAGTTCTCAGGCTCCTCTCTTGTGGAACCAACTTCCAGTTTCTGTCCATGAGGCTGACACATTGTCCAGTTTGAAGACTTTCCTTTTTGATAAATCCTATAGTTAGGGTTGGCTTGTTATGCTGCTATAGGCTTAGACTACTGAAGACAATTTGACCTTATTTCTTTAAATTAATTGTTAAAATTGAACAGTTTTCATTTGATATTATTTCTATCTTAACATTTGATTCTTGACCTGCCATTGTGTATCTGTTCCTCCTTCCTGTTCCTCTCAAACCCAGCCGGTTGAAGCAGATGGCATCTTGTCCTGAGCCTGGTTCTGCTAAAGGTTTCTTCCTCATGAGGGAGTTTTTCCTTTCCACTGTCGCCTTCAAGCTTGCTCAAGATGAGAGTCTGTGATGGAGTTAAATTCAAAGCAGTCTGCTCCTCAGATAAATAATGTTAAATTATTATTTTTAAATATGAATGTTTCTGTTCAGTGCCCTGAGATGACTTCTGTTGTGACTTGGTGCTATATAAATATGGTAAATAGACCTTACTTATATAGCGCTTTCCAGCCCCCTATGAGGAAGCCCCAAAGCGCTTCACAGCACCAGCCATCCACCCATTCATACACACATTCATACACCGGTAGCGGTAGTCTGCCATGCAAGGCGCCATCCAGTCCTACCGGGAGCAACTCGGGGTTAAGTGTCTTGCCCAGGGACACAAAGAGGTATGCAATGACTGGGGATTGAACCCCAGACCTTCCGGTCCTGAGCCGGCTGCCCTGCCTCTACAACAACTCGGCCTAAATAAACTGAATTGAATTGATACCTGAAGGTAAGAAAACATTAATCAGCACTAAGTACTTGTATTTAGACATGAACTCAATCGCAAAACTATTAAGAATAATGAAGATAAAACATTCAAAGGTTTTAATCTTGAGCTTTGCTTTTTAGGGCTTAAAACTAGTTTGGAATGGTGAACTGAAAAGCATTAAAAACATTGTTGGAGCTAACAAAGCTTCTGATAAGATGTGGATGGAACAAAGTACACCACAGTATCATCAGCATAAAACTGAAATACTTCTTCATCAAGACTGATCATAAAGTGGTCTGATCCCCCAGACATCACATTTAGCTCCACAGAGGAAGCTTGAAGAGATGCCTTTTGTTTTCACTCTAAAATCTGTTGCACAAATCATTTTTAGACCACTGTGCAGCATATGTTCTGACACTCAGGATGTACTGTATGAATACTTGATCCAGCAGCTTGCCTAAAACCTCTGGATCCTTCTGTTTGTGTAACTCTGAAGGGCTCTAGTCAGCCCGTCACCTTGAGCTCCCTGTATCTGCAGTGTAAGGTTCAGGTTGTGATGTCAGTGTGTTGGTGGGGGTGATGATACAGGAGAGTAAAACAAGTTCAGTGGATGCCAAGTCAACCAAACCAGAGCAAAGACAACCCCCAAACATCTTCTGCCTGATTATCTGCATTCCTGCTGAGATGATACAGGAGAGTAAAACAAGTTCAGTGGATGCCAAGTCAACCAAACCAGAGCAAAGACAACCCCCAAACATCTTCTGCCTGATTATCTGCATTCCTGCTGAGAGAACTCACTCAAAGTCTCAACCTCAGCAACACTGAGCAGATGTGCAACGACAAACACAAAGTTTAGAAACTACAGCAGAAACCCAAAGAGGATCATCATCGTGCATAAATATGAACTTATACTCCAGCTGTATCTGCTGCGTAGTTAAGTATTTTTTCAGTCTCCTGTTGTTTTTAGTTTGTATTTAGTGTAAAATAGTTAAAAACGACAACATTAATGACACTCTTGTCTCACAACAGAACTCCAGTTGTGTGGCATGAGCTGAGAGCCACTCGGACACAGATAAAACTCAGGTTCCTGCACAGTTTAATAACTGAATGATCTGTCAGAGCAACACAGAAGATGGTTGCTTTTGTCAGCGGAGCACCCCAAGATCATCACAGCTGCAGGCTAACAGGACAGAACAGAGGAAGAGAGCAACACGCCTGTTTTAGGGCCAGTGGGAAGGGAAGGTGAAGCAGAACAAAAAACACATGCAAGGAGATGTGGAGTAGAAAACCATTAAATGGAAATGCAAAGCCAACACCACACATATTCAATTTAGCCTTATAGGATCCTGTCTTCCTTTTTGTCTAATAATTCTTTGTAACACAGAGGAACAGTAATAAGCAATAAGAGTTATCACTCGAAAACATAGCCATCATCCATCTAATGTATTATTTTGTAAACTGAAATTATTGAAATTTCACGACTTGATTGATTATAAAATTTTATTAGTTATGTATAGGGCTCACCAAAATGCATTACCTTTGAACATCCAGAGAATTTTTACAAAGAGAGAAAGCTGCTATAATCTTAAAGGGAAGGAGATGTTCATAACAACTAAATTTAGAACCAGTTTGAAAGAACGATGTACCTCGATACAAGGAGTGAGATTGTGGAATAATCTGGAAAATGATATGCCAAATGATGTGCCAAGTCAATGTACATGTTTAAGAAATTGATAAAGTTTGGATTGCTGAAAAAATATGAAACTGTATGTGTACTCATATGAATTGTTGTTCTAGAAGGATTTCATTTTTTGTTTTATTGTTTTACTAACTGAAAAATGTTATCGTTTGAATTTTATTTATGTAGTAATATGAGAAATACAGGGGCAGATATTATAAGAAATTTTTTCTTCTCTCTGCTACCTTTCATTTCATTGTATTGTATTAGTTTTTTGATGAATTTGTTTTATTTCATCTTTTAAATGAATGAATAAATTAATTAATAAAAAAACAGGAACCAAAAGCCAAGGTTGACCTTTTGTACAGTTTGTTAGGTAGTGTTTTAAAAAATGACATCTGGGACATCAACGCATGACTCAAAACAAGCAGAAGGAGACTCTCACTGACCTTGACTGTACTTGACGCAGGGTTAGATGAACAAGCATGCACAGTCTGATGGTTTATTAGTGTAATGGCAGCATATCGATGTGGCTCAGTTGTTTGAAGCAGGACTGGGAACACTGGCCTGATGTTTAGGCTACGACCTTATCACGCTGACACCTTGCTGGCAGCACTCCACAGAAGTTTTTGCAACACTCTTGGTGCTACAGCTACACGCATCACGTTCTGCTGCTGCCCTCACTACACCCAGTAATTTGTGGTTTTACGCCCTCACCACATGGGGGTTACAACCAGTCCATGCTCTCCAGGTACCAATAAATACAACAACCTTCCTCCAGTCACCTACTGGATACAAAGCAAGAAGCACAGTTTTTATGATGGGCAGCCCAACTGGATGAGGAAGGAAGAAGGGTGGATGTGGTGGAGGTTCTGCACAGAAATCTGTCTTTTCCTCTCATTCTGTCAGCAGTGTTCACTCCTCCACAGCAACCAGATGGTGGAAGTCCACACAACTCACATACGCTATATATAGGAAAATTATGCAGACACTGACAAGGTCATGGAGACAACATACAACATACATGATACTCTTGGTATTAACATCATGGAGTGATCTTTTACAAAGTAGCTGCATCCTGGCATGGCTCAAAAAAGTCAGGTCAGGTCTGGGTTCAGGGCGTGATGTGATCGTGTGTGTGTGTAGTAATATCATCTCATAACGTGCTGCTGATAATAGTCCATGACGAGCGCATGAGAGAGCCTCTCAAGAATATCTACACAGCAGCCGGTCATGGAGAATGAAGTGGGGTTGCCATCCAGAGTGAAAACAAAAAAAGATGTAGCACAAGGCACAAAACATTTGTCAGTACAAAGAAGACGAAGGACAGCGAAGACTTCGGGAAACAGCTGAGAAAGCAACAGCAGCTCCACAATGGTGTTGTTTGAACAGCTGAAACTAAGAGCACTGCGTGCAGAAGCAGCTGGATTATTTCTGAAGTTTAAAGAGATTCAAACATCTAAACTAGGGATGCATAATATTATTGGCATGGTGTCAGTATCGGACAATATTAGTGGTATAGTTAAAGACAGTGTAAAGTGAAATTAAATGTGTGTTTTTAGTTTGTCACCTGGCATAAATATGTGTTATTAATCACCCATATAAATCTGACTGATTAAAAACATTGTTTTCCTTATAAAATTAAGTCTCAAAAATCATGAAAAAACATAATTTTCCCTTGGTCTGAAACTGTGGGGGCGTGTCAGCGCGTGGGCGTGGTTTCAGCGCAGTACTGCGGCCTGCAGCTGAGCTGTGTGTGGAGAGGCAGACAGCAGAGCCAGTAAACCTGCTCTGTTTTTATCTGAGTTCTGTCTGTAACAGCAGCTACTTTTTCCAAGAGTTACGCTGTTTTTGTAAATAGTTTTCTTGTGTGTTTTTAATCTGGAATGAATAAAAATTTAAAAAAAGAGTTGTACCATGCGGGAATTGAACCCGTGGGGTTTGGGACGGAAGGCAAGCGCTTTATCCATTGACCTATCCAGGCATTACAGATACTCGGTATAAAACCACGCGGTATAAAAACATGTTATGATTTGTACGGGTGCCCTGACCATTGCGACATCCAGGGAAGATGCACGAACGAGGCATAATTGATTAGCTAGCTAACAATGAACAAAATATCTATGCTATTGCTATCTGATGCTATCTGCGATTCGCGAGTGAACGGCTCCACCCATGCGAAGAACAATTTATATGACTGGAGCTGCAGGGGGTGGGGCTATACTAATGAGGACCGCGTGACGAAACGCGGTCCCGTTTAAACCACGCCTAAAAAATCCTGAAACAGACATATCTTTATACACAGTTTCATCTATAACTCCAAAATTAATTGAGCTACAATTTTGAGACTTTTTACTCATTTACAACATTACAATTATGACATTTATAATGTTTATTTAAGAAAATATTGAAATTCACTTTACACGGTCTTTAAA
>JBBPBX010039142.1:0-14186 GCA_038048925.1 Garcialebias charrua
ACTGTGTTGGTTTGTTAAGTGTCCTTGGGTGTCATGAAATGCGCTTTTAAATAAAATGATTATTATTATTATTATTATTATAATAGGCAAGCACAAGGGTATGCAACCTTTACGATCACGAGCCATTTTTACACCTTATTTCACTAAATTAAAAGTGTTCAGAGCTGGTGATCACGAGTATCCAGTAGAGTTTTACGGCCTTGACCCTTACGCACAGCAATTGTTCCAGATTATCTGAATCATTTGATGATATGCACGGTTGATGATGATAACTTAAAAGTCTTTGCTATTTTACGCTGGAGTACAGTGTTCGTATCGAACACTGTACTCCAATCAGGAAGCAACTGTCAGAACATCGTATGGTAACACCGACTGGTTCAAAATCGGTAAAGGCGTCAGGCAGGGAGGCATTTTATCTCCAGCCCTGTTTAACTTGTACGTCGAAACGATCATGTGACGATGCAACCTGGACGACACCATAATCGGAGTCCATATTGGAGGTAGGACTATCAACAACCTGCGATATGCGGATGACACAACTATACTTGCAGAAAGTGAAAAAGACCTGGAATACTTGATCCGACGAGTACAAGAGGAAAGTGAACGCATGGGACTGTACCTCAACATCAAGAAAACGAAAGTAATGACAACGGCGTGCAATGATGCAGTAAACATCAAGATCAACAATGAAAAGATCGAGCTAGTCCAAGATTTCATCTTCCTGGGAGCCAAAATTGACCGAAACGGCGAATCCGGACCAGAGATCAAAAGGCGGATTGCACTCGGCCGGGCCGCAATGCAAGGAATGGACAAAGTCTGGAAGAGCAAGGACGTGAGCATTGCGACGAAAACGAGACTCGTCAATGCCATTGTCTTTCCCATAGCAACATATGGATGTGAAAGTTGGACAATCAGGAAAGCGGAAAGAAGAAAAATCGACGCTTTTGAACTCTGGTGTTGGAGAAGACTACTGCACATACCCTGGACATCGCAGACAACAAACAAGATGGTCCTGGACCGTATCAAGCCGAAAATGTCGCTTGAGGGCAAAATCGTCAAACAGCAACTGTCCTTTTTCGGTCATGTTATGCGCGCAAATTCACTGGAGACTTCGATGATGCTGGGCAAAGTAAGCGGGACGAGAAGAAGAGGACGACCAAGAATATGCTGGCTTGATACAATCACATCGGCCACCAGCAAGACGATCGCAGAACTCAAAGTAATCATGGAGGACAGGAACGCGTGGAGAGGACTGATCCATAAAGTGGCCGAAAGTCGACTTCGACTATATGGCTAATCATCATCATTTTACGCTGGGTAACACCATTCTGGTATTGCTGCACTATCTTTCTGCGCAAAAATGGTGGAATTGGTGATCCTCTTACCATCTTGGCTTCTGAGAGACACTGACACTCTGAGAAGCTTTTTTATACCAATCATGTTGTCAGTTGACCTAATTAGTGATAATTGGTCTTCCAGATGATCGTTATATGCTCAATTTCCTTTTTCCAGCCACTTATTGCTACTTGTCCCAACTTTTTTGGGATTTGTTGACACTGTGAAATTTTGAATCAACAAATTTTTCCTTTAAAATATTACATTTACTCAGATTAAACTTTTTATCTGTCATCTATGTTCTATTCTGAATAAAATATTGACATTTGCCATCTCCACATCATTGCATACAGTTTTTATTCACAATTTGTTTAGTGTCCCAACTTTTTTGGAATCCGGTTTGTAGTTTCCATTTGGAACCAAGGTCATAATTTGCTTGAACCACTCGTGTTTCTGCACCTTAGCTCAGCTTTTTACTGGTAATTTTCCTTCGTCGTGGAACGAAGAGGGGGAATTAGAAATACCCTGTCTTTCTGTCTGTGGAGGTTGTGAGAATAACTTAAATAAATCAGATGCTGACTTCCATTTTGGTGTGTGGCTGCATCTAGTCAAATGAAAGATTCCTTTAGAAAATTGGGTTGCCACATGACATCACAATCTAAGATGGCCACCGCTGGCCACCCCTATCATTTTAGGAAACTATACATTTTAGTTTTTATATTGCTTAAAAATAGTGATTGGGGTGGCTGAAGATTATGTCCAGTGAACCTTTGTCCACCCACTGGTTCCTCCATTGCACCTGGTGGTAGATAAATGGGGACGAGATGGTGTAGTGGTAATGGCAGTCATCCCCCCGATCGGAAGGTTGGAGGTTCGAATCCCGAGTTCCCACACCATGTGTCGTTGTGTCCCTGGGCAAGACACTTAACCCAGAGTTGTTCCCGGTAGGACTGGCTGGCGCCTTGCATGGCAGACTACCGCTACCGGTGTATGAATGTGTGTATGAATGTGTGTATGGCTGGTGCTGTAAAGCGCTTTGGGGCCCCTCATAGGGGGCTGGAAGGTGCTATATAAGTAAGGTCCATTTACCATAAACTGTCTCCCTTCTCTCTCCAGTGTCTGCTCTGCCTCAGACAAGGGAAAATAAAAACCCTCCCTCTGTTCTTCTCCACAGTGTAGCTCCTGCCCACTTGAATATGTTGCACCAAAACATTTAGGTTGACTTTATTCTCTGTTCAGTTCCAGTCCAAAAAAACACTCATCTTCAAAACTAGAAACATCCACTGTTCAAGCCCTGGACTTTACATGACAGTCCTCAGACTCCGATCAAAGTTTTGTTGTACCTGACTCCAGCCACTCCTCCAGGTAACTCTGCTTCTGTCTCTCCTGCAGGGGCTGTGGTTTTGTTCGGTTCCCAGATGAGCGGCTTCTGAAGCGAGCTTTGGACGAGTGTCAGGGCGCTCTGGGACTGGGGGGCAAACCTTTACGGTTATGTTTGGCTGATAACAAGTGAGTATTTCTGTGACTCTTCTTCATTTGTTAGCATCTTGATGTTTGTGCAGAAGAAGCCAAGTGATGAGCTGTGGATTTCCTCTTCCTTCTCTAAGTTTAAGAAACAAACCCCAGCAACAACAGTCTGAGAACAAACCATCGTGGCAGTCCAGCTCATCATACAAATACGGCTATGACCAGTATAACCAGTACCAACACCAGAACTATCCTGGCTATTACCCTTCCTGGGGTTATGATCAGACTGCAGCGATGTATGGCTACAGCTATCCACAGTATGATTACTCCCAGTATGCTCAAGCACAGGTAAGCCTGCTCTGTGTAGCTGCTCACCAGCACCAAACAATGTTCATGCTAACAGAGCTTATGATTCTGTCCTTCTAGGAAACTGAAGCAGTTCCAGAGGAAGAACCAGTTGAAGGCAAGTACTGGGACAGTGGTAAAGGACCGTATTTTCCGCCGTAAACATCGCTCCGCCCTATAAGTCGCATCAGTCCATATTTGTCTAATAAAGTGGAAAAATACATAAATATGTCACTTTGCCATATACGTCACATCTATTATGCGTCACCGCTGACAACCCGCAAATGTGGGCCGAACACGGAAATGTGGATCGGTGTTGTGCCAAAAACCGATGGGCTGCCAAATGGTGGCTGTGGGAGCGTGTACGGGAGGACTTTAACAAGAATTTAACAAGATTAACACTTAAAAACAATTATTTGTTAGCTTGAAATTATAGTAAAGCTGTGTCTCAGTCTAACATTGCTCAATAAATGCACACCGTCAAATCAGCTGCATTTCAAAAATAGTTTTGGTGCTCCGTGAACATGCATAGAGGAAAAAGGGAGGAGGAACGCGGCTCGTTTCTCTGAAATTTAAACAAGAAAAGCACCTAAACAATTATTTATTTGTTCGAAATTATAGCAGAGGTGTGTCTCAGTCTATCATTTGCTTAATGAATGCACTTTAATGGTCAACTTAGCTGCATTTTGCCGGAGTGGTGCAGTTGTTTTGACTGTTCCAAGCAGAGAGCAGGATGAAGCTGGGGCAGCTGTGGCAGGCCGATTGAGTCACTAAAAGCTGGTGAAGATTCTCAGTCATCCAGGATATAGTAAATTCTTAAAAATGCATGAATAAAGTCCAGTTTTTGTCTTGAACTTTTTGAATTTGTCATTATAGGAACGTTTTCCTATTACATGATACAACAGCATGCCATACAACTATTACTACTCTGCTCCCATCAATTGGCTGAAAGTAGTACTGCTCTTTTTTCAGTCAGAATGGATGAAAACAGTCATTTTATTTTTATTTATTTATCTCAGTCAATAATTGGTTTATAAATATGGGGGAATATCCATAAATATGTTGCTTCGACATATAAGTCGCTAGACAAGTAACTTATGCAAAACAATGCGACTTACAGGGCGACATATACGGTACTCATAAAAACATGGTTGAAAATATGGAAAGACTAGTGAGGAAAAACAAAATAATGTATTAGATGAATTTGTCTACTAAAAACTTATGTAAAATAATGTATAAATAAAATTAATACAAAATAAAAGTCAAGTAGAAGGGAATATAATGTGAGGGTCTGCTGGAAACGCTCACCAGAAACACATTTTAAAATTAGTGTGACATGGTGCATTTGTGCAGAATCTGAGTGGATTATCACAACATTAAATTCAGTCTTCTGTTTTATACAGTAACTGATGATCCATGCTGTTAAACAGTCCAAATGAGCACAGGCTGCAGTGCAAACTGTTTATTTATGCCTGGCTTTAAGATGTACATGAAAATGAGTATGGAAACTAATAATCTTCCTAATCTACTGTAATTTGGAAATATTCTTGCAGGTAAGTTTTCAGAAATAATCCTTTGATTCCCTTTGAAAGTGACAATTTTTCTCTGATGGCTGCTATAGCACTAAAAATGTATTTGTATGATTTAATTTTTATTTATTTATTAAAACCTTTATTTAAGCAGGTACAGTGGTTGATGAATGTTTGTGAAGCCTTTATACATTTCTATATTTCTGCATAAACGGCAGTGCTAACCACTGAAGCACTGTTGCCTCATGGCAAGAAGGTCCTAGGTTCAATCCCCAGTTGGACCTGGGGTCTTTCTGTGTGGAGTTTACATGTTCATCTCGTGCTTGCGTGGGTTTTTCATGGCAAGAAGGTCCTAGGTTCAATCCCCAGTTGGACCTGGGGTCTTTCTGTGTGGAGTTTACATGTTCATCTCGTGCTTGCGTGGGTTTTCTCTGGGTACTCCGGTTTCCTCCCACAGACCACAAACCATGCATGTTAAGGCCCCAGTATAGCTGTGCGTTTATGTTTATGTTTATTAAATTTGTTCATTTTTTTTTACAAAAGAAACAATACAAGGCAATCTCATAATGATAGTGTACAAAATGTAAAAAAATGAAAGGTGGCAGAAAGAAGAATAAATCTTATTATATCTGCCCCTTATCTCCAACAATCAGATTAAACAACAGTAGTCAAACCATGTAAACAATAATAATCTTCAACCAACTTTTTCCAACAATCAGGTTAAACAATAATATTCTTCAACCAACAGTACAAAATGACTAACTCTTTCTAGTTTTCTAACTAATACTAATACAGTACAAAATGACTAACACTTTCTAATTTTCTAACTAATACAATACACATTACGTTATTTCACATATATTTTTTTAACATATTTGTTTTGATCATTTTTTTAAATGTAAACATTGACTTGGCATTTTTAACTACATTCTCCAAGCCATTCCATAATCTAATTCCCTGAATTGAGGTAGAACGTCCCTTCAAACTGGTTCTGAATTGTGGTTTTACAAACAACTCTGTTCCCTTAAGATTATAACAACTTTGTCTTTTAACAAAGTGCATTTGGATATTTAAAGGTAATGCATTATTTTGAGCTCTATACATAACTGATAAAATATTATAGTCTACCAAATCATGGAACTTCAGTAATTTTAGTTGATAAAATAATGTACTTGATGGATGACGGTAATGCTTTCTAGTGATAATTCTTACAGCTCTTTTCTGTAATACAAAAATAGGCTTTGTGATTGTTTTACACGCATTCCCCCAAACATCAATACAATAGATTAAGTGTGGAACAATGATTGTGTTATACAACAAATACAGAGCTTTATCATTCAATAGGTCTCTGACTTTGTACAGTACTGCTATCGATTTAGCTATTTTTATTCTTACAGAATTTATGTGTTGTTTCCATGTCAGTTTGTCATCAATGATAACACCCAAAAACTTCACCTCATTCACTCTACAAATCTCAACATCCTCAATTTTGAGTGGAACATCAACAGTTTTCTTTCTATTACCGAATATCATGTAATTAGTTTTCTCTAGATTTAATGATAATTTATTTATTTTAAACCAAGTTTGTATCTTGACAAATTCTGTCTTTATCAATTCTAACATTTGTTCTATATCTTCACCTGAACAGAAAAAAGTGGTATCATCTGCGAAAAGTACACATTTAAGGAGTCCTGACACATTTACCAAGTCATTTAATTTTAGTTCACTGTGTATTAGTTTGGTGGTCAGCGCTTTGTTTCAGCTGTGGCTGTGTTAAAGCGCTTTACAAATAAAGTTGATGATGATGATGATGATGATTTACATATAAAATAAAAAGCTTTGGTCCAAGTACAGAGCCTTGGGGAACTCCACATGTGATATTACAGAGGTCAGATCTTACATCATTTATTTGTACAAATTGTTTCCTATTTTTTAAGTAGCTAGATACCCACTGTAATGCTGGTCCTCTAATACCATATTTGTTCAGTTTTTCAAGGAGAATGGTGTGATCAATAGTATCGAATGCTTTTTTTAAATCAACAAAGATACTGATACAGTGTTGTTTTTGATCGACAGCAGTAGTTATTTGTTCCATTAATTCCATGAGAGCCATTGATGTAGAGTTTTTTGATCTAAACCCATACTGACTGCTGCTTAGAATATTTTGTTTATCTATAAATTGGTCTAGTCTGTTTACAAATAGTTTTTCAAGAATTTTTGAAAACTGTGGTAACAAGGATATAGGTCTATAATTGTTGAATACACATTTATCACCATTTTTAAAAAGAGGAACGACCTTAGCTACTTTCATATTATCTGGAAAAATTCCTGTTGAAAATGATAAGTTACATATGTATGTGAACGGCTCAATAACATGGCTCATTATGTCCTTTACAAACATCATATCCATGTCCACCCAGTCTTTCGATCTCTTGTCTGTAAGATGTTTTACTACATTCATTATTTCCTCTTTGTTAGTTCCATTTAGGAAAATACTATTTGCACAACCTGTAATTGAGTGGATCATATTTTTATCTACTTTTGGTATCTTAGCTGCAAGGCTTGATCCAACATTCACGAAATATTGATTAAATCCATTTACAATTTCATTTTCATCATGAACTTCATCGTTGTCTTTTACAAAATATTTTGAAATACCAGTTTTTGCTTTATGATTCTTCAGTACACCATTCATTACTCGCCATGTTGCTTTCATATCACCATTAGTTTTATCTAATAATTTACTATAATATTCTTTCTTATGTTTCCTTATAATCCCTACTAATTTATTTTTATACTTTTTATATTTTTCTTCTGCGCTCTGACTTCGCAATTTCAAGAAACATGAATACAAATAATTCTTTTTTTTACATGCATTTCTTAACCCTTTTGTCATCCATGGTTGATCATTCGTATTTCTCTTTGTGTAATTTGTTTGCACACAATTCTTTTCATACAGGGTTTCCAAGATATTCATAAACTCATCATATGCCCTGTTCGCATCATCAACATACACATCATTCCAGTCTTGTTTATCCAGATCCTCTTTCAATTTTTCCAAAACTTTTTTTGATGTGTTTATGATTTTTTTCTTCGTTGTGTCTGCTTTTGTGATATTTTGATCATTTTTAAAGATTGTGAAAACTGGTAAATGATCACTTAAGTCGGTCGTTAAGATACCACCAATCACATCCCCATTTGTTATATTTGTGAAAATATTATCAATTATTGTGGCACTATGAGTTGTAATTCTTGTTGGCTTTGATATCAATGGATACATATTTAAACTGTACATTGAGTTTATAAATGTGCTTATGTTATTTGAATCTGTTTTATTTCCCATATCAATGTTAAAGTCTCCACACAAGAAAATATTTTTATTAAAACTTTTCTCCATTAGTTCCAAGATTTTATCAGTGAATATTTCTATATTTGCTCCTGGTGATCTATATACACAACTTATTATTATGTTTTTATCGTTTTTGTTTATAATTTCTATTGTTATCATTTCCATAATATTATCAACTATTATTGACATTTCATTATTTAATTTACATTTTATTTCATTATTGACAAATAGTGCGACACCACCACCTCTTTTATTATTTCTGTTCATATGATATAATTCATACCCCTCGATGTGAATATTACTAGTGTTATCATCATTAATTAAGCGTTAATCCGAGCGCCGCGGCACGCCGTGTTAGCGCCGCGGCAAAAGCCTTTGATTGCGGGTGTGAACACGCCAAGCTCAAATTTTACTACGCCTACGCGCGCGTTGATAAACTGCCTCGCGTGTCAGCAAATGACCAATCAGCTACCTCAATTTGTCCTGTAGCCTGCACTCCAGAGAGCTGCGCTTGCACAGCGTATAAATGAACTGCCGGTGCGCAGCACATGCGAGTCCAGCGGCGCTGGACACAACGGACAGCTATACTGGAGGCTTTAGGCTGCCTTCAGTTCTCCCTTGCAAAAGATATCTGTGATCTCAGTGGGATTTGCTTGTTAAATAAAGGTTAATAAAATAAATAAATAAAATAAATTTTTCCTAAAACATCGTCAGATTTTCATAAAAGTCCTAAAAGTAGATAAAGAGAACCCAGTGCAACAAATGAGATAAAATATTATTCTTGGCTTGGATGAATTTTAACCCGTTCCTCTGTACAGAACAGCTTCAACTCTGGATGTTGGTGGTTTTCTCACATTAACTGCTGCTTCAGGTCCTTCCACAACATCTGGATTGGATTAAAGTCAGGAGTTTGACTTGGCCATTCCAAAACATGAACTTTATTCTTCTTGAACATTCTTTGGTAGAACCACTCGTGTTCTTAGGATCATTGTCTCACTGCATGACTCACCTTCTCCTGAGATTCAGTTCATTGACAGATGTTCTGACATTTTCCTTTAGAATTATCTGATATAATTCAGAATTCATTGTT
Source organism: Garcialebias charrua (assembly GCA_038048925.1). Taxonomy (NCBI): domain Eukaryota; kingdom Metazoa; phylum Chordata; class Actinopteri; order Cyprinodontiformes; family Rivulidae; genus Garcialebias; species Garcialebias charrua. Next base: position 9,116 of record JBBPBX010039142.1, read on the forward strand.
CCATCAATGATGTCAAGCCGTCCTGGTCCAGATGCAGCAAAACAGGCCCAAACCATGACACTTTCACCACCATGTTTCATAGATAGGATCGAGTTCTTCTGCAGGAATGTAGAGTTTTCATTTCTTCAAACATAACTTTTTATTTAAACCATAAAGTTGTTTTGGTCTCATCGTCCACAAAACATTCTTCCAACAGTCTTCTGACTTGTCCACATGATCTTTAGCAAACAGCAGACGAGCAGCCATGTTCTTGTTGGAGAGCAGTGGTTTCTCCTTCAACCCTGCCTTGCTGCTGCAGGTTAGGTTTGGTTTATTTGTCATATGGAAAATCAACACATGGTCAACAGTGCAACAAAATGCTGAGGACGAGAAGAACCGTCTCGACTTGCCAAAAAAACTGCAACAAAAATACAAAAGCAAGGCGCCAAAAAGGAAAAAGAACTATATCTACAGTAGTATGGTCCTATTGGCAGACTGGTTCTGTTGGGACTGAGGTAGCAACATGGTCCTGTTGGCACCATGGTACTGTTAGCGGTGTGGTCTTGTTAGCATCATTAGCAGGTCCTAGGGCTGGATGATATGGCCAAAATTTTTATCACGATATAGTTCTTAATTTCGGTCGATATAATTCGATATCGATATAAACAATATAAAAGCCTAAAAAAAACTATAAACTATACAAATAAATTAATGGTCACCTTGTATTTGTATTTAGCCTCCAAAAAGATGGAAATCACCATCAAATAAACATAAAATTCTCAACCCAATAATTCTCAGTCGGGTTATCTGGACAGTTTCTTTTTTAGTAGAAACGTTTCACCCTCCATCCTCCATCCAGTTTCTATAAAAAATAAACTGTCCAGATGACCCGACTGAGAATTATTGGATTTGGTACTTGGATTATTGAGCATCAAAAAAGGCGTTCAATACAGGATCAACTGGACTTTATTTGTTGCAGAAAACGTTTTGACTTCTGTCCAGAAGTCTTTTTCAATTCTGAATGAATGGAAGCTGTGAGAACGAGAAGTTTTATACAGGCTGACAAGCCACGCACCAACATATAACTATAAAAATTGTATAAAACTTCTCGTTCTCACAGCTTCCATTCATTCAGAATTGAAAAAGACTTCTGGACAGAAGTCGAAACGTTTTCTGCAACAAATAAAGTCCAGTTGATCCTGTATTGAACGCCTTTTTTGATTTTATCATGTCCTGGACGACTGAGAATCTTCACCAGCATATTATTGAGCATGAACTTTCTTGCCATAAAATTCTCAACTGTGTCAATATTAATAGTTTTAACTTTAAACATCTTTAAAATTTACAGCATTGAAATTCATAGTTAATTAAATAAAACTTTTGGGTGTTATTTATAAGAAGCTGACATAGAAATCTCATGGAAATTACTTAAGAATAAAAATAACAAAATCAATTGCATTACTGTATAAAGTAAAATAGTTTTTGAATGACAAAGTTTTGAATATATTGTATAATGTAATGATTGTTCCATATTTAATCTGTTGTATTGAAGTTTGGGGAAAAGCATGTAAAACTATTACAAACCCTGTTTTTATTTTATAAAAAAGAGCTATAAGAATTATTAGTAGGAAGTGCTATGGTCACCCAACAAATATTTCATCAGTTTAAATTATTAAAATTTTATGATTTGGTTGAACATAGTATTTTACAAGTCATGTATAAAACTGAAAAAAAATTACCCCCCAAATATTCAATTAAAATTTGTTTAAAGTTATTAAACCCTGAAGGGAATGTAAATGTTTGTAAAACCTCCATTTAGGACTAGTTTGAAGGAGCTGAGTTGTAAATCAGGAAACAGGATTGTGTTGACTTGATATCACCATAAACATTTCTAAAACTATTTGTTTTAAAAGATGATTAAATCAAAGTTGTTGGGAAGGTGTGGTGCAGGTGAAGTGAAGGTTGTTGTTTGTTTGTAGTTATTTTGTATTTTTTTAAACAAGGGGCAGATATTATAACTCTATTTTCATCTTTCTGCACATTTTCATTCAGTGTTTTTTTTTCTGATGAATTTGTTTTATTTTGAATAAAAAAACATGCAGCGCTGGGGCTGTTTGTTTCAGTACGTCGTAGTTTCAGGGAAACGTTGGCTCAAACTTTATTGTTCATCTTCTGACTCTCATCATATTCTATCGAGTGGAAACTCTTCAGATTAAACAAGTTAGATGTTCCCACCGCTAGTTAGAACGACTCCGTCACGTTTTGCAGCATAAAGAGACCGAGTAGGACTCGCTGCAGAAGAAACCTGCAGTTTAACAAAACCGAACTACGTCCACACCGACAAATTAGTCTTTCCTCTTATCAGTGATGTCGTCTCTTTCTCTTCGCTTGTGAAACTTTGTTCAGTCACATGTCATGAGCACTCGTTTGACTCGTTTTGAAGCGAAAACTTAACGCGCTTTGGAGACTAGCTTAGCTTTTAGCCTGCTACCGCTAATGCCTGCTGCTGGACTGAGCGCTGCGTAACAACGAAGTCACCACGCACGTTTTGTGTCACAGCTTTTTCTATCCGGGCGGGTTGTTGAAGCAGCCGCTCCAACCCGAACAGAAAAAGAAAAACGTCAGTGAAACATTGTAAAATCCTATCGAAATATTGAGAATATGCTTAAACTTCATATACCGTATTCGTCGGCCTATAAGTCGCACCGGAGTATAAGTCGCACCAGCCAAATATGCCCAATTAAATGGAAAAATCAACGTATAGGTCGCACCGGCCTATAAGTCGCACCGGCCTATAGGTCGCACCTCACGTGAACTGGTGTTTTGCCCAAAATGGACTGGCTGCCAAATTGTTTGGAAGGACTTTTGACAAGATTATCACATAAAAACTACAGTATTTTGTTTGATGTGTCTTAATTAATAAATGAACATTATTTTGGACTGGCTGCCAAATTGTTTGGAAGGACTTTTGACAAGATTATCACATTAAAACTACAGTATTTTGTTTGATGTGTCTTAATTAATAAATGAACATTATTTTGGACTGGCTGCCAAATTGTTTGGAAGGACTTTTGACAAGATTATCACATTAAAAACTACAGTATTTTGTTTGATGTGTCTTAATTAATAAATGAACATTATTTTGGACTGGCTGCCAAATTGTTTGGAAGGACTTTTGACAAGATTATCACATAAAAACTACAGTATTTTGTTTGATGTGTCTTAATTAATAAATGAACATAATTTTGGACTGGCTGCCAAATTGTTTGGAAGGACTTTTGACAAGATTATCACATTAAAACTACAGTATTTTGTTTGATGTGTCTTAATTAATAAATGAACATAATTTTGGACTGGCTGCCAAATTGTTTGGAAGGACTTTTGACAAGATTATCACATTAAAACTACAGTATTTTGTTTGATGTGTCTTAGTTGAACTTTTCATTAATAAATGAACATTATTTTTTTATATTTTGTGTCTTTCATCATTTATCTTTAAAGATAAACACATAAAAATATATTTTTATTAGCTGACATTACAGTAAAAAACGTGTCTCAGTTTAAAATGATGACAGAAACAGATACTGTATTTATTTTATGGCTTTTATTTATTTATTCAAAACCATTGAAGTCTTCATCTTCTGTGCAGGCAGATGTCAACAGTGTAGGTACTGTAAAGGGTTTCTTAGCGCCCATAGCGGCCGAAACTGGTACTGCACCATTTTTGGAGCTTTTGACCAAAGTCACATTATGACCAAAATGTTGGAAAAATCGACGTATAAGTCACACCGGCCTATAAGTCGCAGGGCTTAGAAATGTAGGCAAATGTAGGCAAAAAGGTGCGACTTATACGCCGGAGAATACGGTAGTCGTTATTGAATAAAAGTATATTGCGATATTTATCGTTATTGAATTATTGTCCAGCACTAGCAGGTCCCGTTAGTAGCATGATGATAATGACCGCAGCGGCTGTCCTCCCAGACTGCCCTCCGGAGCCAGGTCTGGCAGACGGAGAACATGTTGAGGCTCTTTGGTTCTCAGGTTATTAATGAAATGACAAACTTAATTCTTTAGCCAGCCAGGAGGAAGTTTTAATAAGTATTCAACACAGAACATTACAGCCACAGTAGTCTCTCTAATTCTGACACTTGCATATATTTATACCCAAATATGACGTCAATAATGGGTCAGTTTTCCCGTCAGTAAGATGGAAATCGTTTCCCGGCAGAGGGAGAAAAATATGTACGCACACACAACTTTAGTTTTGACTGTAGATCAACAGTTTAGATTAATTCTATCTGCTTCCCGTCACGAAGAAAAAATAGTTTACAGCAAAGGTGGGCATATGAACGCTAGGGACCGCTAAAGCACTAATCCGCTTACAGTGGACCTAAACTTTTTGTCAGCGTTTTTGTGGTTTGACTAACTTTTATAATTCATAAGCGGATTTGTGCTATTTTTATTTAAAATGCAGCACCGCTAATAACTAATTATCTATCAGTAAAAACGAATAAACTTATTACAGGCTCTTATGCTGGCTCCGTAACTGCTTGTTTTGCCTTTTTCTCCTCCCTCACCGTAAAGAGCAGAGAGGAGGGAGGGTTGGAGGGGGAGCAGAGGGAGAACAGACACGGATCTACCATGTAGCAAATGATGCCGTTGCTTGGGGTCCCAAATCTGCAGGGGTCCGGCCCCGCCGCGCCCCGGCCAGTCACCTACATCACTAACATTGCTAATGCTTGTTAATGTACATTTAACATAAAAATAATTATAGTTACGATGAAAACGATCTTAAAAACACAATACAAAAACCGGTCGATTTCTGTATTCCCCTACTAAAAATGGACTATTCCATCTTGACATCTTCCGGGTCAGAGGTGAACTCAGGGGCTAATTCTGTGGCTAGCTGGTTGTGCTGGGTTACTAATGGATAAATCCGCAGAGAACCCCGCTGTTTCAAGCCAAATTAACGCGGCCGGAGGATTTTATTGTGTGTTTTGTGTCGACCATTCGACGGTGAGTCGTTAGTTTTATGTATTTGGGTTACTTTTATGTATAAATGCGGTGGCGAAACGCCCGTGTATTTCAGATT
>JBBPBX010039143.1:19476-30035 GCA_038048925.1 Garcialebias charrua
GGTAATCTCTGAAAAAAACTATAGTCCTCTGGCGTCTCCCGGTGGTAATAAAAGCATTTATAAAAACCAAAGCACCCCGCGGTTAACCAGCTAATAAAAACAGAGTTTATAACTTCTCACGCTCCTAACCCAGCCCCCCCCCACACACACACACACACACAACACACACACAACCCACGCCCCCGCCTGCGAGCCCGGAGCGGCTGCGCAGGTTCTCGTTGAAATAATTGCAAAGCGATGCAGGACTGTTAGTGTTTTATATGTGACACAAATGTATTAAATTCCCCTTCTTCATCCCTTATCTGGACTATTCTTTTGTTTTTTTTTGCCAAAAGTCAAGTGATCGCTCACACCTCTCCTCTCCCTCCGCTGAGTGCATTGAATGAGGAAATGGCTGAGGTTGTCACGAGCAAATTAAAGTCAGGTTTTACGTGGCTGCTCCAGTCCCTGCAGATTTTCTGGTGTTCTGGAGTGCTGGACCAGCGCTCCATGGTTTTAGTTTATTTTTTTAGAACGTTTTATTAACATATAAACACAGAATATGCAGCGGCTCCGACAGGAGCTGACAGCGGAGGCGGAGCTGATCACAAGTTCAGCAGACCACGGGGGAGCAGCCATATATGGCTCTGAAGGGGGAGGGAGTAGAATGCTTTCCCTGTTCAAAATTTTTCGGTGTTTTGGTGATACAGAAATCGCAGACATCAGCTTTAAGGCAAAGAAGACAGGCAAAAAATAAAATAAAAAATTCCAAACTACTAATAACTTTAAATAGTTACTGCAGTGGTTGATTTCATGCTGCAGCGCAAAACAGGGCAATAACTCACAGTGAAATTCAGTAAGTAAGAGTGTAAGTTTTACATTACACAACCTATTAAACACTTTGTACAAAATCTGTTTAGTTTTAACAGACTAAACTTATGCAACCAAAGTTACAACATAAATCTACATGTAAAACACAAAACAAAACACAACTAGATTTAAGCATTAACCTTTAATGGTTAATGTACCGTAGTTATGACAGAAAATGGAGGATTTACCTGCAGTTACCTTTGTACAGAGGAACATGAGGTACTTCCTGTTTATAACTCTTGTATTCAGCTTTTATATTTTTTTCAAACTTGGTTTAGTTTTTGAAATGGAATAAACTGTATTCCACCCTCTAAATGCTCAGGGTAACACTGTCTGAATTACATGTCATAATTTCCCATCTATTCATTTTCACTAACAAACTACTGTATATGTATTGCTGATGGTCATTTAACAACAATTATGTTTTTAATATCAACAGGACTTTACCTGGTAAAATAAAGGTTAGGTAAAATAATATAGCCTAATAAGGATTTGAATTTTCAGATCATTTATTAGTGGAGTTTATGAAGGGTACACAAAATCTGAATTCCTGGACATTTCAGCATTAAACTTTTTTTTTTCTTTTTCAGATTTTATTTATTAACCAGATTCTAAGATTTGCAATTTCCTTTATAAAAACTTAAAACATTTCTTTTATTAAGTTTTGGTCCACTTAGGTCCCTCAAAGTGGAACTAACCTCTTAAGCTAGCTGTGCTGATGGGCTATGCCAGAGTTTTCACTTTTCACCACTAGTGTTTCTATCTTACCTGTTCCCTTATGAGCAAACAATAATTTACTGCACTTTGCTGCATCAGTGGTCAGTTTGTCTTTATCATTCTCTCTCTCTCCACTCCACCTTCCTTCTTCTTTTGCCGTCTCTCTGGCTCAAACCGGAGAAAAGATAGACGTACAGAGATGCGCGCGTGAACATGTAACCCTCGCAAGCGCGAGCCCACGGGGGCGGGGGCGCAACCTGTTGCGTGTGTATCTGCTCTGTGACAGACACGGCCTCAAAGGGAAGAAAGGGGCAGGGGAGCTTGTGGTACCGGAGTGAGCCCGGGCAAGAGCAGCTTGTTTATTTAAAATATTGACCCGAACCGAGCCTTTATTCCAGCCCCTTGGCGACCACTGAGCGGGCCAGGCCACCGGGAAATGTCTCGGTGCTCCCGATGGCCAGTCCACCACTGCACCCTTGTATCAGAAGTTGGTAACTCTTTCATTTGTAAGCTGCTTTGGATAAAAGTTTCCCTTGTAATGTAGGATAACTGCCTTCAGTATGCAAACTGTTGATTTCAGATTTTCCATGAGATTATTTTTACCCGTTGCACATTGATGAACAAAAACTGCACCTCCTTTCATCTTTACTGTCTGAAATATCTTGAGATCAAAACTGGACTTTTTATTTTATTTTTAAGATGGAGGCTCAACTATTAAGAGAGATCTAAATACTCACACTTCCGACACATGTATCCTCCACATCTATCCAGACAGAGTCAGAGACCACTTCCTCCCGTCCTACCCAGGGAATACCATAGAACGCCACAACACGAAACGATGGCATCATCTCCGACGTTACAAACAACGTAACGCTGGTGACCAGCTGGCCCGTTATAGCCTCACGTTTAGCGAATATGATTTTACCTTTATTGAGCACCTGCAGAGAGGAAATAATGAGGAATTAATACATAATGTGGCTCTTTCAAGTGATTGTTACACTTACTTTTTGATTTCCATGCACACTATGAATATGTGCTCTCATCTCACCAGGTAAGTTATGTATTTGATGTGTTCTCTGTTCGTCTGGTCAGATAAACTGACAGTGAACCGCAGAGACAGGCTCTCTCCGACAGACACTGTGTTGGTTCCTGTGGAGATGTAAAGGAAGTTTTTCTGATTTTGGTCGAAGGGGACGTAGGGATGAACAGTGATCTGTTTGGAGGCCTGCTGATCGGGTCTCAAGTCAGCCTGTGCCGTCTCAGCCTGAAAAAAAAAAAAAAACATTTAATTTGTCAGTCATTGTCCTGGAGACGCAGAAGTAGATAACATGCAACTAAGAGTTTTCTGGAAATGTAAAAATGTTAATGAAGGGAGAAAAAACAGCTCTTCTTAAATGACATATCTAGATTTTTATACTTGGATTTCAACATAAAGGGTAATTATATGACAATCAAAGTTATTAAAGTGTCTTGCAGCTCAAATCCTCATGCAGTTGTACTAACAGTGATGGTTTGTGGTCTGTGATCACTGGGCATGTTGATGGTGGCTCTGGCAGAGCCCGATGAGGTGATAAGCGGCGTGTTCACAAAAGTTAGCTTCACCAAGACGTTACGAGCCGGAGAACCATCATGGTTGCTCACCAGAATCTGAAGAAATCGGAGAGGATTGTTCTAGATCTATCAAAACAACTCTTTGCAACAGAGTGAAAACACAGGGCGGTACTCACTGTGAGGTCCAATGGCAGGCCTGGTTTGAAGTATTTTGGCATGTCCTTGAAGGAAACGACATACGGGGACTCGACGATTTTAATGCCTGTTTTTTCAGCCTCGACCAGATCACTTCCTGTGCATGTAAAAAACTCGTCAAATAAAAGTAAAGATTTATTAATGACCACTAAACGGATTTAATGGCCATCAAATTGAAATATTTCCTTTAGGATCTAATGCAGTACTGAGCTAAGGAAATCTTTGAATTTGCATTGCATTTGCTAAGCGGCACCCCGGACACTTGTATGTGTATGTTTGTGTACTGTATATACATGTACATATGTGTATATCATGTATATGTGTATGTGTGAATACATATATCATATTACCTTCTGCATGTAGTCTTTTTCAAAATTTGTGTATTTTGCTGTTTTTTTTTTTAAACATACTGTTGGTTTCTACAGCAATAAGAAATTAAAAGTAATATTTTCGAACATCTCAAAACGTTGGGAGAACCTCCAAATTATGACAACAGTGAACCTTTAGTTTGTCCGTGGGGCTAAATGACACATTGACCCCAGATTGCATGGCAGAGTTGCGCTCATGACTCCATGAATTCTGATAAACTCGGGTCAAATTACAACATACTGGAGTTTTTTTGTTTGTTTGTTTTAAATCATTCTTGGTTGCATTTCAAAGCAATAAACCACAACTCGTAAAGGACAGATTAACATAGACACACACAATTTTCCATTTTAACCTGATAAAATATGTAGTAGTCAGATGCTATCTTTGTGTTTTTATTAGGAAACTTTTTATTTTGTAAGTTTTATTAATCATTCATATGTTTTGTTTTAAAACTGGACTCCCTTTGGCTTCTTACCTGTTTTGGTGAGCACAGAGGCCTTCACATACACAGAGTTGCCCACCAAAGATTTAATATCAGGGTAAACTGCCTTGATCTCATCCATCCTCAGTGAGACTGTTCCTCCCTCAAGCTGCATGAAACAAGAAAAGAGAATATGTTCATTTTATAAAAGCAAAACAAGCAAACATTTTCCTGTCACTTTTTTTTAGTTTTAAACACAATTTGCATCCTAAAAGCTCTCATGAATGTGTTCAGTAGTCATTTTCACACAAAAATCAGATATTTTCAGAAAAATGACAGCAACATTTCATAGTACTGTATGTGGTGGAAGTGAGTGCTTGTAGTTGGATCTGTAAGCAGGAATGCAGAGGAGCTTTTGTCTTGAGCACAGGATTATGGATATGATGCAAAAAGAAATCAGTTGTGTTTAAAAATCAATACTGTAGCTAAGAAAAACTTTATTTTTACCATACCTTTTGATAATAAGCTACAAAAGTGTTTGTTGAGGGGAAGATACATACAACAAACTCAGCAGAAAGAGTCTGAAGCAACAACTATTTTTCAAAATAACCTAAAAAAGTAACTTACCATACCATACCATACCATACCATTTTATTTATAAAGCACTTTAAACAGGAACAAGTCCACACCAAAGTGCTGGACAAACAAACACGCAACAGGCAACACAGACAATGAAGTACAACACGAAAAACATAAAAACATTGCAGATCATAAATCAAACGATCCAATACAAATCAGCTGGCATTGAAAGCGATGGAGTAGTAGTGAGTTTTTAACCGGGATTTGAAAACCGAGAGGGAGGGGGCCTGTTTGATGAGCAGCGGTAACTCGTTCCAGAGTCTTGGGCCTGCTACAGAGAACGCCCTGTCACCCCTGCGCTTAAGGCGAGTTTCTGGAACTATTAAGAGTACCTGATCCTCTGACCTCAAAGCACGTGGAGGGACATATGTGTGTATCAGATCAGAACTTGCATATATATATAGGCATACATTATTTTTTCCCTTTGGTCATGTCTTGGGTTCTGGGTTAAGGTTAACTAATCGACGGTTACGTATTGTAACCCTAGATTCTATGAGTGTGGGCGTAGCCCTTTAAGCCACGCCTTTTGGGTTTACCCTGTGCTTTGCACCAACATTTGAAAACTTCTAGTCCACGCCCACCTGCTGTGGGCCCACGCCCTCGGTCCATAAGAACCCCTCTCGACCGAGGAACTGCTCCCAATGGCAAATAAATTTTTTCAGCCAAAGAGCCAATGGGGCTTCAAGGCTTAAAGGGCTACGCCCACACTCATAGAATCTAGGGTTACAATACGTAACCGTCGTTCTATTTCCTGTGGGCGTAGCCCTTTAAGCCACGCCTTTTGGGTTAAAGGGCGGAGCATGATATGGTCCATGCCCCATTGGGTCTGACTGAACCATAACCAGTCCTGGCAACCGCCACACCAAAAGAGGTAAGCAGGTGAGCAATCATCTGATGATGAGAGAAAAGCTATTAAAAAATAGCACCCCTCAATAAAGACAGAAACAACTGTGTCAGTTTATCAATGATTTTATTGATAACGAAAATAAAGGATTCATTTTACAGCAACCCTGAGAACCGAATGTGTCAAGGAGGAGCTGGAAACGTCCTGTAAATAGAAACGGGTGAAAGGAGTGGCAGACGACCAGGAGGCCGCAGAACAGATATCCTGCACAGAGACGCCACTGAGTAAAGCTGTGGAAGTCGCCATCCCTCGAGTAGAGTGAGCTCTAACACCGTCAGGAGGCTGTAGACCAGATGAAATGTAGGCCTGAGAAATAGCCTCACACAGCCAGTGTGACAACCGTTGAGAGGTCAAGGGTTGACCTTGAGAACACTCTCTGAAATGCACAAAGAGCCTATCAGATTTACGTGTCGCAGCTGTGCGATTCACATAACACCTGAGGGCTCGCACTGGACAAAGTAAATGCAACTGCTCTTCCTCAAAGTTAGCATGAGGAGGAAGGCAAAAACCATCCAACGTGATGATCCTGGACCTGAATGAACTTGTGATAATCTTAGGTACAAACGCAGGATTTGGCCTGAGTTCAGCAGAACTCCCATCTCCTTGAATCTTCAGGAAGGAAGGAGAAACAGACAGGCCAGAGAGGTCGCTCACTCTTTTAGCTGATGTCAATGCTAACAGTAGAGCTGTTTTGAGTGATAAGAGTTTCAATGAAACCTCATTCAGAGGCTCAAAAGGATCCTTTGTTAAAGCATTTAACACAATAACTAGATCCCATTTAGGGGCCAGGGAACGAGAGACCGGCCTGAGACGGCGAGCACCCTTTAAAAAACGTTTCGTCAGGGGATTATTGAACACAGTACTGCCATTAAACCCCTCATGACATGAAGAGATTGCAGCAGCATACGTTTTAACGGTGCTGAAGGCCAGGTTTCTGTCCAATAACAGTTGTAAGTATGAGAAAATGTGGCCCAGATGACATGAACATGGGTCCAGCTGTTTTTCTAAGCACCAGCGCTGAAAAGCAGCCCATTTTGATGCATAAACAGCGATTGTAGACTGCGCGCGTGAACCCTGAATGGTTCCAATGACCTCTTTAGAAAAACCAAGGTTTTCTAAGCGTTGTCGTTCAGCATCCAAGCCCACAGATGCTGACCTATTACTGGATGACTCCTTATTGCGCCCCCTGCCTGCAGGAGAGCATCGTCTCTCCAGGTGAGCTTCCAGGAGCGGCCTGTCAGCTGCTGCAGAACTGGGAACCATGGTGCGTTCACGCGCTCTGGAGCGATCAGAATTACTGATACTCCCTCTTCCCTCACTCTCTCCAGCAGTGCTGATAGTAGAGGGACTGGGGGAAACGCATAAATTAATGTTTTGGGCCATGGTTTGTGGGCAAAAGCATCCACCCCTAGCGGGGGGGTGTCGAGGGGACTCAGGGAAAAAAACAGGGGACACTGAGAATTTTCTCGCGTCGCCAACAAGTCCACCTCCGCCCTCCCGAACCTGGTCCAGATTTGAGACACCAGGTCCGGGTGTAACATCCAGTCTCTGTCCAGAGGTCCCCCTCTCGACATGATGTCCGCCCCCCTGTTTAGAACACCTGGGATGTAAACAGCCCTCAGTGATCTGAGGTGAACGTGTGCCCAGCAGAGCAGCTCCCTGGCTGTGTTCAGGAGCTGCGCTGAGCGGACTCCGCCCTCGCGGTTTATATAAGCAGCAGCTGTTCTGTTGTCCGTGTGCACGAGGACATCCTGCTGTCGAAGCATGTGAACAAAGTGCCTCAGAACTTTGTGCACTGTTAATAACTCCAAAACGTTGATGTGAAGAGACGTGCCGGGTGGCCACGTCCCGCCCACCGTCTGAGATTGACATGTGCCCCCCCAACCGGAAAGAGACGCATCGGTGAAGACCGCCTCCGTGACGTCACTTTGCCCAGGGGAACCCCTTCTGACAGAGCCCTGGGATTCCCCCAGAAAACAAGGTCCGTCCTCACTGAGGGAGGGATCGTGACTCGGCGTCTTTTGTGGCGGACAGGGTCTATTCTCTGGCGAATAAACCATCTCTGTAACTTCCGCATGTTCAATAACCCGAGTTTTAGAACAGCGTGAGCCGCGGCCATCATCCCTAACAGCCGCATAATTGTGATCGCCGACACAGTTCTGTGGGGCTGGACACGCTGAAGGAGTGACGTCAGCGACTCCTTCCTCTGATCTGAGAGGCGAGCTCTCATGCTCACGGAGCAGAGACTCACGCCTAAATAAACTGTTTGTTGTGCTGGTGAAGTGGAGCTCTTTTCCCAATTTATGGCAAAGCCCAATTGGGTCAAATGATTCACTAAGATCAGCGTCTGTTCTGCTGCTTCTGTCTTCGACCGAGACAGGAGCAATAGATCGTCGATGTAATAGATTACCCTCAGCCCCTGCGACCGCAGCGGGTTTAGGGCTGCCTCGATGACCTTCGTGAAAGTTCTCGGGGCGAGCGCGTACCCGAAGGGGAGGCGCTTGAACTCGTAACAGGTTCCCTGAAAGGCGAACCTGAGGAATTTCCGGTGTTTCTTCACGATCGGTACATGGAAGTAAGCGTCTCGGAGATCGATTGTTACGAACCAGTCCCCTGACGTCACACACTCGAGCACACGTTTTATCGTCAACATATGAAATGGACGTTTGACAACGTATCTGTTGAATGCCGACAAATCCAGAATCGGTCTGAGACCTCCCGACTTCTTGGGGACCAGGAAATATTTTGAATAAAACCCGGTGCGCTCCTCGCCCAAGGGGACCCCGGAAATGACGTTCTTGGTCAGTAGTTCCTGTAGTTCCAACTGCAGCGACACGCCCTGAGCCGGGGACGTGAGTTTCGTCTCCACGACCCCATTGAAACTGGGCGGTATCCCTGCAAACTGCAGAGTGTAGCCGTTCAGAATCAGACCTCGTAACCAGCTGTTTAACGAGCAAGTCTGGAGCCAAGCTGCACTGTGGTTCGACAGCGGGGCAGCCATAACGTTCCTTCGCCTGAGACGAGATAGACTGGTCTCTACCGCCGCCATGCGGACAGAGTCCGCATTGGCCCAAGGGAGACCCGGCTGGAAAGGGACGTTTGCTGAATGAATCAGTAACTGTACCTGAAGCATGCTCGGATGGCGAGAGAGACGACAAAGTCCTGGCTGGGACAGAAGTGTCCAGACCAGGCTCATGAAAATTAGCCTTTTTAGAGAAAGCAGAAGTGTGCCCGACTCGTTCGTGTTGTTCAGAGCTCTGAGCCTGGAAACAGTCACGTGAGCGCGCTCCCCCCGTTGAGTGGGGAGGCGGCGGAGGGCTCACAGGCGGGTCACGCAGCGCACGTACAGACCGGCTCTGTGATACCTCTTGTGAGGAAACAAATCGATTGATTTTTGTCATCTGAGTTCGGAGATGCGTTCACGAGCCTCGGAGAAGAGGCAACCAGCGTGTTTGAACAAAGAACACTGTTTTCAGAAACAGAAACTTTATTTGCTTGAAACAAAACACTGTGAGAAACATCTCCCGCACACCGTCACTTCTTCCACTGGTCTTTCTTTCCGCTCTGGTGCTGGCCGGCCCATGGGGGTTGGTAGCCGCCCCTTCCCCTGCCTCTCCCGGGTTTCTGGGAGTATGGGGACGGGTAAAACTTTGACGTGCCTGGAGGCTGCGGCGTGGCGAAAGTTTGATAGGGCGCAGAGAACCTCTGCTGGTTGCGGTACTGCTTGTTCTGCTCGCGCGGGCGCGCCGGCCCGGGTGTTGCACGAGGGTCCACTCTAGGCGAAGCTGAGTGTTTACGGACCTGTTCCAGGGCGTCGGAGGAGGACTGCAGCTGCTCGAACACAGTCTTGTAGTGCTCCCCGAAAAGGCCCTGAGCAGAAATCGGCCCCTGCAGCAGCATCTTCTTAACATCCTCAGGGATGGAGTTGGACAGTTTTAGCCAAACCTGTCGCTGCAGCAGCGTGGCCCACGCTGAGATCCTGGCTGAGCAGGTGGCCAGGAGCTCGCACATGTTGGTGATGGTGTCCAGAGCCGCTCCTGCTGACTCGTGCGTCGGCTCCTGCCCGACCGCGTACGCCAAAAAAGCAATGTTATTTGCGGCCGCCCCCACCTGCGCGGAGCATTTGTGGATGCGGTCCTGCATCTTGGTGGAAAACTGGTCCGCCGCCGACGGCGGTGTAACAGCTGTCCCCACGTGTTTTGCTGGTTTGACTCCAAACACGCCGGACAAGCTGGACTCCAGCGGCGGCACCGGGGGGAAGATCTGGTCTGTCAGCCCCTGGACCTTCGTAGCTGGGATGAAAGACAGGACCGGAGCTCTGTTCTTCAGCGGCTCGCTGGTCTGTGCCTGCAGCAGCTTTTTGATTTCAGGGAGGCAGGGCCAGATGTTCTGCGCCTCGCTCCCCGATTTGGCGGCAAATCTTCCCGCCAGGCGTGAGGAGGACTGTGGCGTGGTGCCTTCAGGGACCTCCATGTTCCACGCGCCAGCCGCCCACCTGATCAGTCCGGGCAGAGCGCTGTTCAGAGACACGTGCTCGTCCTGCTCGTCTGTGTCGGGCTGCTCTTGTCCTGGGTCCCCAGGGGATGGCGCTCGGCTGCTGCCTGGTGTCTCGTCCTGAGGCTGGAGGGGCACTTGGGGTGGAGACGCCGGGCCCGGCGCGTAGCTCGTGGCGGCCGCTCCGGCGGGCATGACTGCTCCCACGGTGGAGGGTATGGCCGGCCCCGCGCCTCCCACGGGAGATGGCGTGACGAGGAGGCTAGTCGACTCCGGCATGCGGAGAAAAAACGAAGTCGGGTCTGACCCTTCGGGAGAGTACAGACCGGACTCGCTAGATACCCTCGAGGACCCGTAGTCAGCCAGCTGCTCGAAGCCGAGGCTGAGTGAGTCCTCCATCGGTTGCAGACCTACTTCCGT
>JBBPBX010039144.1:0-14798 GCA_038048925.1 Garcialebias charrua
CTGATGATGATCACTGCAAAACTTCATTCCTGTGCAGAAATTCTGAATGCGAGAGGAGGAAAGACAAAGACCATCATTATTATCTGTGTCCAAATGCTGAAACATCTAAAGGTAGTACAGGCCAAAGGAGGAGCAGGAGTGGCACAGTGGGAGGTGGTAACAAGAGGAATTATACTGAAGCCCAAGAAGGGTTCCTTAAAAAGCTTTCACCGGAACTGGCCCAACAATGTCAAGATGTGTTCTGTAACACAGCATCAACCTCCCATGTTGCAAAAAGTCACTCAAGTCTTCTGGCAGAAAATGGGCTAATGGAGTGGCCTGTTATAATGATGCTTCTGGAGGTCAGAGCTAATGATGGACAAAAAATTGGGACCCTGATCGATCTAGCTTCTGACACTAATTATATTACTCATGAGGCAGCAGGTCGACTTAACCTCAGAAGTGAAGACGTCACACTTGTGGTCCATGGTGTAGGAGGAATGAAAGTCTTTGTTGAAACAAAGCGGTACCTCCTGAAAATCCGTGTCCGCAACTCAAGAGGCTCTTTCAAGTCCCATCAGCTGGTTTGTTATGGCCTGGAAAAAATTGCAGATGTCCATAGACATGTGTCCGCAAAAAAGCTGCAAAGGTTCTTCCCAGGCATCCCACTCAGTGACCTGGTAAGGCCAAAAGAAATCCACCTCCTTATAAGCCACAAAGAAGGCCAGCTGGTTCCACAGAAAATCTGTACTGTTGGAGATCTTGTGCTGTGGGATGGACCAATGGGAAAGACAATTGCTGGCACCCATCCTGAGCTGTTTGAGGAGGTCACTGTATCAGCTCATACATCAAGAACACACTTCGCAAGGTCTATGAGAGCTGCTGCTGTGAGGTATGAAGAACGCATCTGTGTAGCCCCCAGTCGTCCCCCACAGCAAATCAAGACTGCTGTCCGAACTCAGGAATCCAGTTGTGCTACTACATCCAGTTTCCTCAAGTGGTGGAAATGGGATAGTATTGGTGCTGGCTGTGTTCCGAGATGTGGAGGCTGTCGCTGTGGAAACTGCCAGCCAGGTGGCAAAGAAATGACGCTCGCTGAAGAAAGGGAGCTGGAAGTGGTAAAAAGTGGGCTCACATATATAGTTGCTGATGACCATAGCGACAAACCTCATTGGCATGCCAAATATCCCTGGGTAGAAGATCCAGCCACATTACCTAATAACAGGAGTGCAGTCGAAGCCACATTCTTGAGGACTGAGAAGCAGCTGGCTAGGCAGCCAGAGTGGACAGCTGCATATACTGCTCAAGTTCATGAAATGGTTGAGCGCCGAGCTGCAATAAAGTTGTCTAAAGACGTCTTGGATGTATGGACTGGTCCAGTATGGTATATCAGTCACCTCATCGCACCCAACCCACACTCTGTCACAACTCCAGTAAGGTTGGTCTGGAACAGCAGTCAAAAGTGCAAAGGGGTGAGTTTAAATGATCTCCTGTTTAAAGGCCCAGATGTCCTCAACCCAATCCGTGCTGTGCTCTTCAAATTCCGAACGGGAATTTTTGCTGCTCTGGGGGACATACGGAGGATGTACAATTCAGTGTGGCTTGAGGACCGAGAGGTGCATCTGCATAGGTTCCTGTGGCGTGACTCTGAGGAGGAGGAGCTGGGTGAATTTGCAATGACAAGAGTCAACATTGGAGATAAGCCAGCAGGTTGTATTGCTCAACTTGCCCTGAAAGAGACAGCTAATCTCCCCCAGTTCAGCCATTTTGTGGAGGAGCGTCAAGTAATAGAAGAACATAGCTATGTTGATGACTTCTTGACCTCTCATAACAACTTGAACCAGCTTAAACTCATCACAAAAAATGTGGAAGAGATCCTGCGAGCAGGTGGGTTTGAATTAAAGCCATGGATCTTCTCTGGTCAAAGTGGAAAACAGTCTGCTGGAAAGCAGGACCAAGAGACTACTCCAAAGTCTATAATCCTACCAAATCAGCTCAAAATGGAAGACAACAAAGCTCTTGGCCTTGGCTACACCCTGGAAGATGACAAAGTCCATGTCATGGTTGGGATAAACTTCTCAAAGAGAAAGAGAAAAAAAGACTTGGAAGAAAATTCAGAGTGGCAGCGAGGCCCACATTTTCTTAGTCTACCAACTGATGAGTGGCCAATTAAATCTGCTAAGGATGTTTCATCAATGGCAAGAGAGTCTGTTGGAAAGATGCAGAAGAAATCATTCGTTGCTGCACTCACAAGAGCTCAGGTAAAGAAAGAACCACCAGACCTGGAGCTTCGAAGGCCACCTGCAGGTGCTGCAATCCAGAACCTGCTGAATGTGCGACATTTCAGCAGTTTGACTCGGCTGACCCAAACGATTGCCCAGGTCTGGCGGGCTGCAAAATGTTTTGTTGGTCAGAAGAGGACCGTGAGAACCCCAAAGTGGGAGGCAGTTTGGGAGAGTCATCAGTGTCAACCCAGACTCCAAAGGCATCGTGCGGGATGTGAAAGTTGGAGTCGTGACAAACTCCTGTGCCCCAGAGGTGAGGCCTGCAGCCAAGCATCCTGCAGCCAAGCATCCTGCAGCCAAGCATCCTGCATCCAAACAACCTGCATCCAGCAGTCAGAGAGACACTCAATCCACAATCCTTCACAGGGACGTCCGACGGTTGGTGGTCCTGCTGGCTGTAGAAGAGCAGGCAGGGAGTTTGTGACTGTGAGCAAGTGTATACGATCTTTCCAGTGGTTTACGTGGGAAGATCGAGTGGGAGGTGTTGAGCTGAGCTCCAAACTGAGCTCCAGGCCCCGCCCATCTCTCACTGGTTGTGGGTTTGAGGTGTCTCCCAGCCAGGGGGCAGCAGACTGTTTGCTACAGGTGCAGATGATTTGATGATTTGTTTGAAGGTGTTCACTCACAGGGCAGCAGAAGGCAAACAATGTGGGAGAGAAGTGCTGGGAGAAGTTTTACTTAAGAAAATATTGCAGAACTAAGGCTTGTTTCAAGAAAAAGGAGGAAGAAGGAGCCGGTGAGCTTTAAACTATATTGTATTTGGAACTGTGGACTAACATGTCAAAATGTTTATATTCAGGTTAAAAATGTAATTTGTTAAACTTGTGACAAAGTTCAAATTGCAAATGATATGTTAAAGGGCAGTTAAAGTGTGTATTATTATGAAAGGTGGAAGCTAAAGGTAGTTTGTTAAATGTGATTTTGTACATTTAAGAGAGCTTAGAGCTGCAAATGTGTATGATTAAACTTATCACTGAAAAACATTTAAAGTATGTTTAATTGAATTTGGGTGTCACATATGTGGATGTGTTTTAATTTAATTTGGGTGTCATATATGTGGATGTGTTATACTTAATTGCAAGGGTAAATTTTAGTTTGAAAAGGATTTAATTTTGGGAATGTGTTAAGTGATGTAGGCTTGTTGAGTTACATTATCTTGAATATTTCTTGTTTGTACTCTTAGGTTTTTCACCTGTTTTGACCTGTTTTGACCTCAACAAACTTTCAAAATAAAAGAAAAGAAAGGATTGATTCTTGGTCATTGAGTGAAGTCCAGTCCAAAATCTTCTAAAGCAAGCTACCCTTTCAAGTGGGGGGAAACTGCAGATTAAAACTGAAAACCACTTGACAATAAAAGCTGAAACGCCTGCAGCGCAGGAAGCATGCAATATTATTATTTTTTTTTAGAAGTCTTTATTCATTTCATAACAAAATTAAAATACATAACATAACAAATAACATATATTTAACTACAAAACATAGAATATATAAAATGAAAGGCAGCAGATGAAGAAAAAATCTTATAATATCTGCTCCTTTGTTATCCAATAAACCATTCAAATAAGCATATTCAAAAAATTTGTCAAAACAAGTAAATAACACAAGCGATATTTCAAATATCTAACACTTTTCATGAAATACATTCACATATATTTTTTTAGCATATCTAAGTTGTCTAACACCTTGAATTATGGTAGATCTTCCCTTCAAACTGGTTCTGAATTGCGGTTTAAGAAAAACATCTTTCCCCTTAAGATTATAATTACTGGATCTTTTCACATAATTATTTTGGATATTAGAAGGCAATGCATTATGATGCGCTCTATGCATAAATGACAAGATGTGATCCACTAAATCAGGGAACTTCAAAAACTTCAATTCACAAAATAATATATTAGATGTGAAATATATTTCTATCAGTATTACATTACACCCATTATGTTCCATTATTTGTATTCACTTAATTCTGCCTTATAATGTGAAATGTGACACTAGGCAGAACGTTTTTCTCTCGGGCTTTGTTTTCACTAGGGAACAGTTACACGCCTGCACATACAACAGACATAACACTGGATGATTGACATACAGAGCTGGTAGCTTGTTGGCTGAGAGACGGATCACGTACAGAGTAGGGGAAGTTCTAGGGCGGTTCCAAGGCGGTTCGGTTCCAGGATTGGTCCCATGAGGCGATGACGTCATCTGGAGGTATAAAACCGTGATCCGCCTTCGAAGATGTGTGTGTGGACTTGTGCTCGGTGAGAGGTCTGTTGTTGCTGTAAGGTTTATTCTTATTATGTACAATAAACCTACATAAAATTTGCACATTCGTTTCAGAACTTCCTTCAACCTTTTGAATTCGCAACAGATGGATGACAATAATGTTTACCCTTGATAATTCTTATAACTCTCTTCTGCAATGTAAAAATGGGCTTTGTAATTGATTTACATGCTTTTCCCCAAACATTAATACAGTAAATTAAATGTGGCACAACAATTGTACAGTATTGTACAACAAACACAAAGCTTTATCATTCAGAAGATACCTGACTTTATACAAAATTGCAACAGATTTCGATATTTTCATTTTAACTGAATTTATGTGTTGCTTCCATGATCATTTATCATCACTGATGACACCCAAAACTTCGCCTCATATACTCTACAGATTTCTGAATTGTCAATCTTGAATGAAACATCAATATTTTTATTTTTATTGCTAAATATCATATAATTAGTCTTATCAAAGTTTAACGATACTTTGTTGAGTCTAAACCAATTTAAAATTTTATTAAACTCAATCATCATTAATTTCAATAACTGTTCAATATTCATACCAGAACAAAAAAAAGTTGTGTCATCTGCAAAAAGAACACATTTAAGGAGACTAGACGCCTTAACCAAATCATTTACATACAGGATGAACAACTTTGGACCAATTACAGATCCTTGAGGAACTCCACATGTAATTTTGCTGTAATCCGATCTTATATCATTTATCTGCACAAATTGTTTCCTGTTATTTAAGTAACTGCACACCCACTTCAGAGTCAATCCTCTGATACCATATTTATACAATTTCTCAAAAAGAATGTTATGATCGACCGTATCAAACGCCTTTTTTAAGTCAACAAACACACTCACACAATACTGTTTTTGGTCCACAGCAGTTGTTACTTGTTCAATAAAGTCCACAAGCGCCATGGATGTTGAATTTTTTGCTCTGAAACCATATTGGCTATTGGTTAAAATATTTTGTTTTTCAATAAATTGGTCTAATCTGTTACTAAATAATTTCTCCAATGTTTTAGAAAACTGTGGTAACAAGGATATCGGTCGATAATTATTGAACTCACATTTGTCACCTCCTTTGAACAGAGGTCACTTTGGCCACCTTCATTCTGTCAGGAAATACTCCTTTTGTAAATGATAAATTGCATATGTATGTAAATGGTTCGATTACATGACCCAGTATGTGCTTTACAAACATCATATCCATATCCATATAATCCTTTGATCTTTTGTCCAAAAAATTATTAATGACATTCATTATTTCATATTTATCAGTTCCATGCAGGAATTTCAGGGTAATCATCAATTAAATAGTTCACATCCTTATTCACCTTAGGTATCGTTGCAGCAAGGTTGGTTCCAACGTCAACAAAGTAATGATTAAATCCATTTGAAATTACATTTTCATCGTATACTTTCTTGTTATCCATTGTAAAGGTTTGTGAAATGCTTGTTTTATTTGTATTTTTTTGTAAAGCATGATTATTCACTACCCGCCATGTAGCTTTCATGTCTCCATTACTTTTATTCAGTAAGTCACTATAATATTCTTTCTTATGTTTTCTTATAATCCCAACTAATTTGTTTTTATATTGTTTATATCTATCTTCAGCTTCTCGTGTTCTACATTTCAGGAAACATGAGTACAAATAGTTTTTCTTTTTACAAGCATTTCTCAATCCCTTCGTCATCCATTGCTGGTCAACAACTTTCTTCTTAGTGTAATTTTTTATAATACAATTTTTTTTATATAAAGCTTCAAGGATATTCATGAATGCATCATATGATTTATTTACATCATCAACATAAACACTATCCCAGTTTTGTTCAATTAAATCATCTTTCAACTTATCTAAAGCTTTCTTAGATGTGTTTATTATTTTTGTTGTACATGGGATTATTTTTTTGATTGATTGAAACTTCTTGTAGATGGTAAACACCGGTAAATGATCACTAAGATCACTCATTAAGATACCACCAGTCACATTCCCATTTGTGGCATTTGTAAAAAATATTGTCAATTATTTAATCATTTGCACTTTTCATTTTAGTGTTCACAGAAAAAAAAAATCATATTATCCTAAAACTGTCTTACAAAGTGTTGGTTTTACACAACTTGAAGGTTATTTTCTGCACGACAGATTATTATTATTATATGAACATGAAGCCCTCACCCCTCCCAGATCCGTTCCTATGCTCAAAAACAATTACCAGTATGAGCAACTATGTTCACCAAATCACACGTGCTCATTTCGCGTTGCATAGATTCAGTGGGAACATCAAAAGTTTTCTTGGATTTAACTCTAAAATATTACAACACATGTGCAGAACATACTTAAGTCTAATGACAAACTCAAATCTGTAACAGACACTCAATTTGTCTCAACACCTTGAACAAAATCTTCATTTTCAGTCTTCAGTTGAAGGAAGACGTGACGGTTTTCCTTTGAGGCAATGCAGACGTATCCAGGGATCGTCACAACCGGACGAAACGTTTCCGCTGATCTGCCGCCAACATCCAACACACGACACGCTATTCCACAAAAACCTTAAACGATGCTTTACATTCAGTGTCTTCACTCAGTTCAAACAAAATCCACCCACTAAACAAGGCTTGTCGTTTCAAGATACATTCATTTTGAGTTAAAAGCTGTTTTTGAATAAAATAAGGCACGAAAATCGGAAGGCTTCATATTGCAAAGTATGAACTCAACCTTTTAACAAAAGGTTCATGTATCACATCAAATGATGCAGTTTGAACAAGTTCACTCCAGCAGTTTTCCACATACAGTAAGTAGTCCCTCGCTACTTCGTGGTTCGTTTTTCGCGGACTCGTTCTATCACGGTTTTTCAAAATAAGATTGGACATGACACAATTGGTGGATTGATGGATGAGCTGCACAATCGGTATGGAATTTTTATTTAAAATAAATTATTTAGCACCGGCTGCACCTGTGTGCAGCCCACAGCTGAAGGAGAAGCTTCCTCTGCAGTGGAGAAGTGGGTGTGGCCAAGAGCGCTGGCAGGTGGCAGGAAGCTGAAATCATGACATTCTGCTCTTTTAGAGCGTTTAGAATTTAAAAACATTTAGAATACAGGGGGTCCCCGACTTACGAGCGCCCTGACATACGAGGTTCCGGACTTACGAGCTCACTAACGAACAGTAAATTTGTAAAGAACATACAGAAAATACAGCACTTTTATGTGTTTTTAGATGAAAGTGTGTTAGCTAACCGTTTGGAAACAAGTTTCTGAGCATGTTTATGAACTAGTATGAACATTTGTGATGAAAAACGAGTGTTTGTAGTAGCGCTAGCATAAATTTTCTGACTTACGACCGAAAATCCGGACTTACGAGCAACACGTGTTTCGGGTTCCGACATAATAAATTTCGTCTTACGAGATAGTTGCAGGAACGGAACTCGCTCGTAAGTCGGGGACCCCCTGTATTGCAAGAGTGTTGGAAGGGTTTAAAACGCCTTTACAGCAGTCCCTGGGGATCTGTACCCTGAAGACCCGATAAGTGAACAACAGCCAAGTAGGAATAGTACAAGTAGTACAAGTATTACAAGTAGTAAGTAGTAGCTTAATTCATTATTTATATGGACTTGGAAAACGCATTCGACCGCGTCCCTCGGGGGGTTCTGTGGGGGGTACTCCGGGAGTATGGGGTACCAGGCCCTTTGATATGGGCTGTTAGGTCCCTGTACGACCGGTGTCAGAGCTTGGTCCGCATTGCCGGCAGTAAGTCAGGCTCGTTTCCAGTGAGAGTTGGACTCCGCCAAGGTTGCCCTTTGTCACCGATTCTGTTCATAACTTTTATGGACAGAATTTCTAGGCGCAGCCAAGGTGTTGAGAGGATCCGTTTTGGTGGCCTTAGAATCACTTCTCTGTTTTTTGCAGATGATGTGGTCCTATTGGCTTCATCAGATCGTGATCTACAGCTTTCACTGGAGCGGTTTGCAGCCGAGTGTGATGCGGCCGGGATGAGGATCAGTTCCTCCAAATCCGAGGCCATGGTCTTGAGCCGGAAAAGGGTAGCATGCCCTCTCCGGGTCGGGGAGGAGGTCCTGCCCCAAGTGGAGGAGTTTAAGTATCTCGGGGTCTTGTTCACGAATGAGGGAAAACTGGAGCGTGAGATCGATAGGCGGATAGGTGCAGCATCCGCAGTGAAGCGGGCGCTGTACCGGTCTGTCGTGGTGAAGAGAGAGCTGAGTCAAAAGGCAAAGCTCTCAATTTACCGATCGATCTACGTTCCCACCCTCATCTATGGTCATGAGCTTTGGGTTATGACCGAAAGAACGAGATCTCGGATACAAGCGGCTGAAATGAGTTTTCTCCGCAGGGTGTCTGGACTCTCCCTTAGAGATAGGGTGAGAAGCTCAGTCATCCGGGAGGGACTCGGAGTAGAGCCGCTGCTTCTCCACATCGAGAGGAGCCAGTTGAGGTGGCTCGGGCATCTGGTTAGGATGCCTCCTGGACGCCTCCCTGGTGAGGTGTTCCGGGCATGTCCCACCGGGAGGAGACCCAGAGGAAGACCCAGGACACGCTGGAGGGACTATGTTTCTCGGCTGGCCTGGGAACGCCTTGGGATTCCCCCAGAGGAGCTGCTCCAAGTGGCTGGGGAGAGGGAAGTCTGGGCCTCCCTACTTAGGCTGCTACCCCCGCGACCCGACCCCGGATAAGCGGACGAAAATGGATGGATGGATGGATATGTACGACGGAGTTCCGTTCCTGCGCGTCGTAAAGCGAATTTCGACGTAAGTCAGAACAAACGTCCAAACTGAACCATATACGTACAGTACTGTATTTTACCAAGCACTTAGCCTATCCTAACACAGTACCCTACATAATTATCAAAAAACACATTTGGAGCCATAATGAAGGGGAAAAAAGAGTTAATATCCTACTGGGAGCTGGTGAGGTCTTCTTCCGTCTGTTAGCATGTTAACTCGTAGTTCCTCCAAGCTCTGCAGCTGCCTGTACTTTTCCACTGCTTCGCGCGGTCCAGCGCTTTACAGTAAGGTCTGTTAGCAACTTAGCATGTTAGCTCGTTGCTCCTCCGATCCAGAATGTTTTCTGCCATCAAGCTCCGCTGCTTATGCCGTCAAACCGGAAGTAAAACCGGAACTCTGCTTTTCAANATATATATGTATTATATATATATATATATATATATATATATATATATATATATATATATATATATATATATATATATATATATACAGCAACCCCTCGAGTTACGTCAGGGATAGGGACCTACGTGTGTGACTTAGGTCGATTTTGTCGTACCTCGCGGACCAAAAACACCTGCCTGTCGTAGGTCCGCGTTTCTGACATAGGTCGCGGATATACCGCTAACGGAGCGCCGCACACATATTTAATGGCATGAGACTGAACAAGCAGACATACTAGGCCATGAACATGCACAGAACTGTACAGTAAATGAATACTGTACTGTACAATAAATAAAAAATATAATGTCTTACTTTGAGCTGGTCAAAGCCTGCCTTCGTCTTTTAGTATTTAGCTCGGGTGCGAGCTCCCCCAGCTTCCTTACGCTCCACACGCACACACGTGGTCAAAACTGTTTAAAAGAATGACTGTTAGCTTCTTAACTTCATACATTTGGAGCCAGAAAAAAAAAAAAACTTACTGAAAGCCGTTTCTCCGCGATGTCCTCCATCCAAAACAAGCTCAGCGTTAGCTACGGTTAGGCCCCGCTATTAGCAGCACTGGTTAGCATGTCAGTTCATTCAAAAAGGCTGTCGGCTTTGTATCTCCGCGTTAGCTCGGTGTCCCCCGACTGCCAGGCGGACATTTGCGGCGAGCTCCCGGCCGTAGATGGCCCCTCCGCGGCATGTCGGCTCGGTATCTTCGCCTGTGTTTGCTGCTCTGTTAGCTGCTGTCGTTAGCATCTCGGGCGGCGTTGTTGGAGCCATCGCGGGGCGATCCGCGGCTGCTCAGGCATCGGCTTTGTATCTCCGCATTAGCTCGGTGTCCCCCGACTGCCAGGCGGACATTTGCGGCGAGCTCCCGGCCGCAGATGGCCCCTCCGCGGCATGTCGGCTCGGTGTCTTCGCCTGTGTTAGCTGCTTTGTTAGCTGCTGTCGTTAGCATGTCGGGCGGCGTTGTGGCCGCCGATCGCGGGGCGATCCGCGGCTGCTCCTCCGGACCTGAGACGTCCACAGAGTTGACCGAGTGTTTCCAGCTAATTTATCCGTATGAGGCAACCCTGATCGGGCACACGGAGCCAGCTGACAGTAGCCTCTGGAGCTCCATTGCAGTACAGTTGTAAAATGGCGACCGGAAGTGGCGAGCGGAAACGACCGGAAGTTGCGTAAATACGATAAATTTCTAATCAAAACGTAAAATTAATAATTATACTTTATTTATAAAGCCATTTAAAACAACCACAGCTGCAACAAAGTGCTATACACATGAAATTAATAACTTTTAAACACACAAAAAAAAAAAAAAATTTTTTTTTTTTTTTAATCATATTTTTATTAAATATGATAAAATCGTAAGTCTGAGTTGCCGTAGGTCGCAGGTGTCGTACCTCGAGGGTTTCCTGTATATATATATACATAAACATATATAGATATACAGTATATATATATATGTTGTTTTTTATGGGAGATGCGCGACGTAACCACGAAACTTAACTCGAGACCGTCGTAAGTCGAGGACTACGTATATACAGGTAGTCCTCGACTTACGACCGTCTCGAGTTATGACGGTTCGCGGTTACAACGCATCTCCCATTTAAAAAAAATATATAATACTAATATTTTGAATTTTTATTTTGAAAAGCCGAGTTACGCAGTTTCCCGTTTTACGTAGTAAACGTAGCGGCGGAGGAATAGTGCACTGTATTCTCTAAAAAAGCTAAGTCTGGTCCTCTGGACATTCAAAAAACAAA
Source organism: Garcialebias charrua (assembly GCA_038048925.1). Taxonomy (NCBI): domain Eukaryota; kingdom Metazoa; phylum Chordata; class Actinopteri; order Cyprinodontiformes; family Rivulidae; genus Garcialebias; species Garcialebias charrua. Next base: position 11,482 of record JBBPBX010039144.1, read on the forward strand.
ACTGTACTGTGAACGCGGTTTTACGTTGTAAACGAATACGGAGGATGGACCGAGCTGGACGGCAGTTTTACGTCGTAAACGAATGGAGAATACGGAGGAGGGACGGAGGAAAGGCTTCACCAGCATCCCAGAAATTTACTCTTTTTTTCCCTTCATTATGGCTCCAAAATGTATGTGTTTTTGATAATTATGTAGGGTGCTGTGTTAGGATAGGCTAAGTGCTTGGTAAAATACAGTACTGTATGTATAAGGTGCAGTATGTATGTTCCGACTTACGTCGAAATTCGGTTTATGACGCCATGTAGGAACGGATCTCCGTCGTAAGTCAAGGACTACCTGTATATACTAAAATAAACTACTACTTGTACTACTTTTTCTGCTTCGCAGTTTTTCACTTATCGCTGGGCTTCAGGGTACGGCTCCCCCGTGATAAATGAGGGACTACTGTACTGTATATTGAATGTCCCTCTGAAATGCAGGTAGGCGCTCAATGTAAACAAAACATAGACAGGTATGTTTACGTTCACCTATTCACACAAACCAACATGGCAGCCAGTCACATATTTTGCTTACAGGATTTTCACATTAAAACACATCAATATGAGAAACATATTGTGCAGATCTGGTTTGTTATTCTGTGATTTAGTTTGTTTTAGTCTTCGAGACTGAGCAGTTCGTAACTTTAAACGCTTCTTAAACCCAAAAATACATTTTCCCAGACTGGAGCCAGTAACAAACAGAGCTGTAGACAGGAGAGTTGTTTTTAGATCAGGGTCTGCAACCTGCGGCTCTTTGGTCCCTCTGCAGCGGCTCTTTCAAACTTTGACCAAAACTAACACAAAACTGAATTTTATTGGTTGTTATACAAACAAAAATAAAGTTAGTTTTAGCTGTTTTAATTTTTCTAACTTTATGCTTTATTTCTATACTTAGTTTTTTCAGCAATTAAAAAGAATCACATAGGTCTGCATAGTTCATAGTTTGTTTAAATAAATAAAAATTGGTTAAAAAAGTTTTTTCCTTCTTTACAAAAATCTGGTCTTTTACTTTGTTTTAAATTGTAAAAATATCAATAAATGTTAAAAATTATTTGATATTTTTAGCTTTTTAATATGTGGCCCCTACTGGCCACAAAAGTCCCATCCAACACATCTAAAGTGGTCCAGGGGCCACCACTTGATAATCACAGTTGTAGCCGGTTTTTGTGGCTCTGGACACATTTAAAGGTGCTATGTGTAACTTTCTGTAGAGCACAGAACTTAGAAATATTTTCAACAGGCAAAGCATTCTGATCCCTCCCCCTCAGAGCCATATATGGCTCTGCCCCCCTTGCTCTGCTGAAATTCAAATTCAAGCTCTGTTTTTATTGGCTGATTCAAATTCAAGCTCTGTTTTTATTGGCTGGTTACAAACTCTGTTTTTATTGGCTGGTTAACGGCGGGTCACTCTGTGTTTTTATAAATGCTGATAGAGAAGCAAGGGGACTATAGTTTTTTTCAGAGATTACTTTGTCTAACATCAGTCTGTCAGTAGATAGTGACAGAGTGAAGAAATATGTTAAAAATATATTGTTAGAAAAGTTAAGACTGCACTACAAAGTTACATAGTGCAGCTTTAATTCAGTGAACGAAGGCACAAAAATGGCTCTTTTGATCGTAAAGGTTGCAGACCCCTGTTTTAGATGCTTCTTTTGATCGTAAAGGTTGCAGACCCCTGTTTTAGATGCTTCTTTTGATCGTAGTGCACAGTTTGTGGCTGTTGAGGTGTTTTATCGCACAGTCTGATAAAAAAAAATGTAAAAAGTTTCTGTTTGGATTCATCCTGAGGCTGCGGCGAAGACACTGTCCTCTGTCTACTTCTCATCTGGTTCACAGCTCCCCAGATGGAGCCTGAGCACGCCCTGGCCGTGCAGCCGCAGCAGGAAGTTAAACTCATCCGGCATGGCGTGGACCTTCACTTTAGTCTTTCTGTCATCGTAGTAGTGATTCGTCAGGTCCAGGAGGGTGTACGGGTGAATGCTGAAGGGCCAGAACCCGTACAGGTTTACGTTTTCACAGAGTTCCAGCGCCAGGCTGGTCACGATGATGCCCGTGCTGAGCCGCGCTGCCCTCAGGCCCTGGGAGCGCCAGAAGACGGCCAGACTTTGGAGGTACCCTGGATTGAAGAAGACGGCCCGGATGGGACTTCCAAAGTCCTCGATGGTGTACAGAGCCCGGAGGGAAAGGGGAGTGTTGCGGCCGTAAGAGAAGGCGGGAAGGAGCAGCATGGAGTCGCCGTAGCTTTGCAGGTTCTCGACGAACGAGCGTCGGCGTCCATTTAGAGCCGCATACCTACAAACACAAAGCCGATGAGAGGAAACACAGCCACAGAAATATCTCTTGGCATGGGGTTTGGTGGAAGAGTTATTAATAATCAATATCTTACCTGATGTAGATACATTTTTTAATAATAATAATAATGTCACATTTTTGTCATCTGTGTATGTTTCCATACAAGACGAAATTTGACTCTGCATTTAACCCAATCACCACCAGGTGGGGCAGTGGGCAGCTATAGAAGGCGCGCCGGGGAGCAATTGGGATGAGGTGTGCTGCTCAAACACACCACAAGTTATGCCGTGACTGGGGTTTGAACCTGGGTCCTTCGGGTCCCAAGTCGGTTCCCCTGCCACTACACCATCTTGGCCCACATATAAGTTTTTAGTTTAATTTGGAACACATTGACGAGCTAAATAATAATCCAAATACAGGTAGTCCTCGAGTTACGACGGTCTCGAGTTACGACGTTTCGTGGTTACGGCGCATCTCCCATAAAAATAATTGTAAAACTTATTTTGAAAAGCCGAGTTACGTAGTTTCCGGTTTTACGTCGTAAACGTAGCGGCGGAGGAATACTTCACTGCACTCTCTAAAAAAGCTAAGTCTGGTCCTCTGGACATTCAAAAAACAAAACAAAACTGCACTGTGAACGCAGTTTTACGTCGTAAACGTAATAGAGAATACGGCCGATGCACGGAGGAATACGGCCGATGGACAGAGGAATACGGCCGATGGACGGAGGAATACGGCGTCACCAGCATCCCAGTAGGCCATAACTCTTTTTCCCCTTCATTATGGCTCCAAACGTATGTTTTTTGATAATTATGTAGGGTACTGTGTTAGGATAGGCTAAGTGCTTGGTAATACAGTACTGTACATGTATTAGGTGTAGTATGTACGTATATTTCGACTTACGTCGAAAATCGGTTTACGCCGCCCTGTAGGAACGGATCTACGTCGTAAGTCGAGGACTACCTGTACTTTCATCAGTTTAGCGAT
>JBBPBX010039144.1:16593-30035 GCA_038048925.1 Garcialebias charrua
TATTCTTAGTTGGTGGGTTTTCACTTTGTGTGAGGCTTCAGAGTACGGATTCCCCATGATAAACGAGGGACTACTGTATTATATAAAACTTTATGGTAATTTGTAAACATAAATAGAACTAGCTGCAACTCTTCTCACTCAAACTATCAGTTAGCTCATTAATCGAGTGATAATTTACTCTTGTTGTCCACAGTGAGGTTGTTCAAAGCACTACCCACAACAGGTAAGATAGTGATAACTCATCACCTCCCCACTTTAAAAGATCTGAAGTATCAAAAGAGGTGGATTCTCTCACTCACTTTTCCAAGAGGATGCTCGGGTTTGCTGTCACGAGGTCCGTCTTGGTGCCGACGTGTTTCTCATATCCGTTTGATAAAGGAGGTAGGTTACACCTGAAAAGATAAAATCACAGCTTGAGTCTTCCACAAAGGTGCGTCTGATCCTTTTCTTCACGCGGCTCCCGCACCTGATGACAAATTGAGCCGAATCGATGGCTTTCCCGCAGCTGCTGTTCGCCAGGATCCCACCGTTTCCCACGACGGCACAGGTGTGCCATGTGTGGTTTGAGAAGAGAGGCCCCTGGAGTCAGTGAGAGAGAATTCAGAAAATTACAACAAAATCCAAAACATAAAGCGCTCGCTTTCAAGGAAAGGGAAAGACGAGTTGACAGAAAGGAAAAACTTTATTTACAAAGCATTGTTTTCAGGAAGTAAACCCCGAATATTAAACAGAAAACAGCTAAAAGCACCAAAAAAAAAATCAGAGCAGTAAAAGGTTGTAAAACAACTACAGTAAACATTAATGATTTTTACATGCAAATATTAGCAAAACAGCAGCAAGAAGATAAAGGTAGCAGAACAACAGCTAAAAGCTAATACCAGAAATGAGCTAAAACAAAACTACTGTATATGAATAATAGCTAAAAGTGGTAAAATGGTGGCTAAAACAGCAAAGCAGTAGTTAAAAGATATTAGCAAAACAGCTAGAAGATAAAGATTGTAGAACAAGAACTTAAAGATGCAGAAATTGAACTGGAAGCTAAAAGTAACAGAATGGTAGCTAAAAACTAAAAGTGAAGGTAGCTAATGGTAGCTAAAAAGCAGAACAGTAGAAGTAGCAGAACAGCAGCTGAAAATAAACCAGCAGAACAATAGCTAAAAGCTAATACTAGAAATGAGCTAAAAGACAAAACTATATGAATAATAGCTAAAAGTGGTAAAATGGTGGCCAAAAAAAGCAGAACAGTAGTTAAAAGATATTAGCAAAACATCAGCTAGAACACGAAGATTGTAGAACAAGAACTTAAAGATGCAGAAATTGAGCTGGAAACTAAAAGTAGCAGAACAGCTCCTAAAAGTAACACCATGTTAGCTGAAAGCTAAAACTAGCTAAATGGTCAGTGAAAACTACAAGTACAGGTTGTACAGAAGCGTAGTGCTGCCACCTATTGAAAACATTTTTTGGGGCTTATGTAGTAATAACGTGATATGTATCACTTAATTACGTGATACGTATCACGTAATTACGTGATAAAATGTAGTAATAACGTGATACCTATCACGTAATTACGTGATACGTATCACGTAATTACGTGATACGTATCACGTAATTACGTGACAAGTATATATGTAGCTAGCCTGGTTAAAACCAGACCCTGTCCTTCACTTTGCTTCAGACAAGGGTCTGGGATCTCTTAATAGAAAACCGATTCTTGCTGGAGGCGTGGCCTCTGCTGAGGAACAAGACCATTGGATCTTAGAACATTTTTGAACAGGAAAAGCATTCTGCTCCCTCCCCCTCAGAGCCATATATGGTCTGCTTCCTCTGCTCTCGTGAACTTGAGATCTGCTCCACTCCCTGCTGCATGTCGTCTCGCTACCACTGGATATTCTGTGTTTATGGAAATAAAACGTCTTAAAAAATAAAAATAAAACCATGTAGCTCTGGTCCAGCTCACCATAAGGCCAGAAAATATGCAGGGACTCGGGCAGCAACGTAAAACCCAAGTTTAATTCTCTCGTGACAACCTGAGGCTCTTCCTCGTTCATTTCACTCGGAGGGAGAGGAGGAGGGAGGAGGGAGCGATTACTTGACTTTTTACAAAAAAAACTCCAGAAAACTCCAGATAAGGGATTAAGAAGGGGAAATTAATACATTTGTGTCAGATATAAAACAGTCCTGCATCGCTTTGAATAAGAACATGCGGGTGCTCGCTGGCTGCGCGCTGGGACAGGACAGGTGGGGGCGTGGGTTAGGGGCCAAAAGCTCCGCTCCTTCTGTTCTCTGATTGGTCCGGTCAAAAATCTACCGGAGAAATCCTTGTGGATGGGAGAAGTCCCAGACTGAGCAGTGAAGGGAAATGAGAATTGAGCGGAGCTGCGTAGGAGGGCGAGGGCCAGGCTAATATGTAGCATGCATAGCCAGTATTTCAGGAGGGGGCGGTTCCTTTAAATATAAAGTAGACTTGAAAATTTGCAACATGCCTCGGTGGCACAACTGGAAGCGCATCGGCTTTAGAATCCAAATTTTGTCCGGGGGACCCGGGTTCCATCCTGACCTGGGTGAACTTTTTTTACGTTTGTTTTTTATTTGATAAATAAAATAAAAAAGGAGTTTGTGTTAACCACAGGCATATTAAGTCTATGGTGTTAACCGGTTCGACATTAGCGGCGTCTCCATACCTTCTCTTTCCACCTCTCTTACTATGAAGTCCCGCCTACAACTCCCGCACAACACAAGTTCTGTGTTAAGAGAGGTGGAAAGAGAAGGTGTGGAGACGCCGCTAATGTCGAACCGGTTAACACCATAGACTTAATATGCCTGTGGTTAACACAAACTCCTTTTTTATTTTATTTATCAAATAAAAAACAAACGTAAAAAAAGTTCACCCAGGTCAGGATCGAACCCGGGTCCCCCAGACAAAATTTGGATTCTAAAGCCGATGCGCTTCCAGTTGTGCCACCGAGGCAAGAGGCAAATTTTCAGGTCTACATTATATTTAAAGGAACCGCCCCTCCTGAAATACTGGCTATGCATGCTACATCTACGTATCACGTTATTACTACATATTATCACGTAATTACTTGATACATATCACGTTATTACCACATAAGCCCCAAAAAATATTTTCAATAGGTGGCAGCACTACGCTTCCATAGAAAGCTAATGGTAGCTAAAAAAAAAAAAAGCTTAAAGACCGTGTAAAGTGAAATTAAATGTGTGTTTTTAGTTTGTCACATGGCATAAATATGTGTTATTAATCACCCATTTAAATCTGACTGATTAAAAACATTGTTTACCTTATAAAATTAAGTCTCAAAAATCATGAAAAAACCTTATTTTCTCCTTGGTCTGGAACGCTAGGGGCGTGTCAGTGCGTGGGCGTGGTTTCAGGCAGCTGCGCTGGTCCTGCTCGTGTCCCACAGTGGAGAGGCAGACAGCAGAGCCAGTAAACCTGCTCTGTTTTTATCCGAGTTCTGTCTGTAACAGCAGCTACTTTTTCCAAGAGTTACGCTGTTTTTGTAAATAGTTTTCTTGTGTGTTTTTAATCTGGAATGAATTAAAAAAAAAAAAAAAGAGTTGCACCATGCGGGATTTGAACCCGTGGGCTTTGGGACGGAAGGCAAGCGCTCTAACCATTGTCCCAACCAGGCATTACAGATACTCAGCATAAAACGACGCAGTATAAAAACATGTTATGATTTGTACGGGTGCCCTGACCATTGCGACATCCAGGGAAGATGCACGAACGAGGCATAATTGATTAGCTAGCTAACAATGAACAAAATATCTATGCTATTGCTATCTGATGCTGTCTGCGATTCGCGAGTGAACGGCTCCACCGAGGCGAATTTATACGGCCGGAGCTGCAGGGGGTGGGGGCTCTACTAATGAGGACCGCGTGACGAAACGCGGTCACGTTTAAAACACGCCTAAAAAATCCTGAACCAGAAATATGTTTATACACAGTTTGCTCTATAACTCCAAAATTAATTGAGCTACAATTTTGAGACTTTTTACTCATTTACAAGATTACAATTATCACATTTATAATGTTTATTTAAGAAAATGTTGAAATTCACTTTACACGGTCTTTAACAGTAGAAGTAGCAAACCAGCAGCTGAAGATAAAGGTAGCAGAACAATAGCTAAAAGCTAATACCAGAAATGGAGCTTTAAAAAATACTAGATGAATAATGGCTAAAAGTGGTGAATTTATGGCTAAAATAAAGCAGAATGGTAGTTAAAAGATATAATCAAAACATCAGCTACAAGATAAAGATTGTAGAACACGAACTTAAAGCTGCAGAAATTGAGCTGGAAGCTAAACCTAGCAGAACAGCTCCTAAAAGTAACACACAATGTTAGCTGAAAGCTAAAACTAGCAAAATGGAAGGTGAAAACTAACAGTGCATGTAAGCTAATGGTAACTAAAAAAGCAGAACAGTAGAAGTCGCAAAGCAGCAGCTAAAAAATGAAGGTGATAAATATAAGCTAAACGCTAATAATATAAGAAATTGAGCTAAAAGTAGCATAATAGTAGCCAAAAGCTAAAAGTAGCAGAATAGTACAGTTAAAAGCAGAACAGCAGCTTAAAGCTAAAACAGCGACTAAAAGATAAAGGTAGAAGAAAAAAACAAAGGAAGTGATGAAACAGGAAAGTTTTCGGGCCGTTGAAGACATCTTGAAGTTTTTCTAAAGGAACCTGAGCACACAGCTTCAGAGTGAGCTGGATGTTTGCAGAAACAGCTTACCTTTGGAAAGGTGCCGAAAGTCTCCTGGTTGACCTGGTGGGTCCTCTTCCTCTCGCCGTCGTAAACGAGTTTTGAGCCCAGCGGCGTGTTCGCCTGCGTGATGATGGCCTTCTCTGAACCATGGCACTTGGTGTTCAGCTGAGACCTGGACAAGGGCATCGTTGGGACTCACTGAGCAGTCAGCAAAGCTGCTGGACACAATAACCTGCTAGGTTCAATCATCTAGACAACATATGTCAAAGTCAAGGCCCGCGGACCAGATCTGGCCCGCAAATTAATTATTCATGGCCCCCTGGATGATATTTAATTACTAAACGGCCCGCAGGCCACAGCCGCCCGCTGGTGTTTTGCATGCACCAACACTACATTCCCCACAATGCAACGGTAGGGGTGGGGCCGATCTGATCCGGAGTCGTGTCTCATGAACCCAGAGTAATAAGACCCGCCTCACGTCACATTCAGGAAATCCATTTCATAGTTTGCAGCCAGCTACAGCGTGCGGACTGAGTGAGTAGCACTTTAGCTAACAGCTAGCCAACTTTTCATTGTAACATGTCCGCTGTGTGGAAGTATTTTACACTAAACACCACAAGACAGCAACGTGCAATGTCTGCAGAGCCATAGCGCCACATTAAACTGCGGTCAAGTTAGTTTTACGTTGGACATTCGAGCTCTGGGGCTTCAGCGGGACGCCACTCTCGCTGAACCGAAACAGGGAGACCGACCGCGGCCAGCTGCGTCCAGTCCGACCCGCTGTCTGACCGTCTCGTAGGAGGGACAGGCTGAGAGCGGCTGACCAAAATCAGAGCACCCGCCCCGGATTGAACAAGAAAAACACACCGCTGAAGCCACGGAGCTCAAATGTTCACCGAGAAGTTGCTAAACTTCATCGTAATTATAGAAAATTAAGGATTTCTCACGATGAAGTTTAGCAACTTCCCGGTAAACATTTGAGCTCAGTGGCTTCAGCGGTGTGTTTTTCTTGTTCAATCCGGGGCGGGCGCTCTGATTTCGGTCAACCACCCTCAGCCTGTCCCTCCTACGAGACGGGGATGCAGCTGGCCGGGTCGGGGTGCTTGTGTTTTGGTTCAGCGAGAGTGGTGTCCCGCTGAAGCCCCGGAGCTCGAATGTTCTTATATCACCCCTTTAAAATAAACATTGAACCAGTCCGGCCCTTGGCTTGTAGCAAATTTGTTGTTTTTTGGCCCTCGGTGTATTTGACTTTGACACCCCTGATCTAGACACACACATTACCAAAGGTAACTACTTATTTATCTTTAATAACATAATTTCCCAGGAAATCCAACTGCCGGGAACCCAAGAGGCTATTTTTAGCCCACTTCTGTCTCGTCCATGTTTTGTGTTTCAGCTTCTCCTTTTTAGTCTGGGGTTGATCTTCCTCTTCTATAAAAAGCACTCTTTGAGTTTCACATTTAGTTTCACAAACTGATTCACGTTAACGTCCTAAAAGCCAACTATTCTGCAGAAAAGTGTAACTTGTTTGATCAAACGGTCGAGGACATCCTTACCTGAACTTTTGGTAATTGTTGTCTTCTTTCTTCCAAGCCTGAGAGTAAAGCTTCAACGCGTTCTTTATATCCTCCCTGCAATGAATAAATCCATGCAGGAGTGAGGTGTGTAATCCCTTGTGCTGGAATGTCTCATTACAGTAAACAGAAAGGCCGATGGAAAAGGAGCGGAGACAGCTTGTTCCTACCTGCAGTCCTTACACGACGCAGGAGACTGAGGGCTGTTTTTCTTCTCGGGCTTCTTGTGGTGAGGCGCAACATGACTGTGACAATAAGAAGAGAGGAGCAGCGACAAGATCAGCAAAATCCTGCTTTTAGTTTGTCGTTTGTTGAGGAGAAAATCAATCTAAAAAGCAGTTTTGGCTCAAAGTGGGTGCGTTACAATTCACTTTTCAACTCTGTTTATTTATACAGCACCAAGTCTCTCAGGACACTGAACAGAAACATTCATGTATAAAAATAATAATTTAACATTATTTATCTGAGGAGCAGACTGCTTTGAGTTTATCTCCATCACAGAACTCTCGTCTTGAGCAAGCATGAAGGCGACAGTGGAAAGGAAAAACTCCCTCATAAGGAAGAAACCTTTAGCAGAACCAGGCTCAGGACAAGCGGCTTCGACCAGCTGGATTTGGTAGGAACAGATACACAATGGCAGGTCATGAATCACATAAGATAGAAATACTGTAGTATCAAATGAAAACTATTCAATTTTAACAATTCATTTAAGGAAATGATGTCAATTTGTCCTCTAGTAGTCTAAGCCTATAGCAGCACAACAAGCCAACACTAACTATAGGATTTATGAAAAAAAAGAAAGTCTTAATCCCAGTTTTCAAACTGGACAATGCCTCACGGACAGAAACTGGAAGTTGGTTCCACAAGAGAGGAGCCTGAGAACTGGAAGATCTTCCTCCCATTCTGCTGCTGGAAACTCTGAACCACAAGTAAACCTGCAGCCTGAGAGCGATCGTTAGGAAAATATGGAACAATAAGATCTGTAATACTGTATAAGGTGGAGCTAGGTTGTTGAGGGCTTTGTAGGTTAAAAGTAAGATTTTGAATTCAATTCTGGATTTGACAGGGAACCAGTGGAGAGAAGTTAAAACTGGAGGGATATGATCTCTCCCAGTAACTCCAGTTAAGACTCTGGCAGCAGCATTTTGGATCAAGTGAAGACGTTTTTAAAGAAGTATTTGGACACCCAGATAACAAACCATTGCAATAGTCCAGTCTTCTTCTTCTTCTTCTTTCGGCTTTTCCCTTTTCAGGGGTCGCCACAGCGAGTCATCCTCCTCCACCTCACTCTGTCCTCTGCATCCTCTGTCCTCACTCCAACTACCTCCATGTCCTCTCTAACTGCATCCATATATCTCCTCTTTGGTCTCCCTCTTTGTCTTTTTCCTGGCAGCTGCATTTCTAACATCCTTCTACCAATATACCCACTGTCCCTCCTCTGGACATGTCCAAACCATCTCAGTCTGGCCTCCCTAACTTTATCTCCCAGTTGTTCAACATGTGCTGTACCTCTGATGATCTCATTCCTGATCTTATCCATCCTTGTCACTCCTAAGGAGAACCTCAGCATCTTCATTTCTGCCACTTCCAGTTCTTTCTCCTGTCTTTTTTGTCTCTGTCTCCAGACCATACAACATAGCTGGTCTCACCACTGTCTTGTAAACTTTTCCTTTGACCTTTGCTGACACCTTTTTGTCACAAATCACTCCTGAAACTTTTCTCCATCCGCTCCATCCTGCCTGGACTCTCTTTTTCACCTCTTTACCACATTCCCCATTTTCCTGGACAGTGGACCCCAAGTACTTGAAGTCCTGCACCTTTGTGACCTCTGCTCCTTGTAGCCTCACTGTTCCACTGGCCTCCCTCTCATTCACACACATGTACTCTGTCTTACTACGGCTGACTTTCATTCCTCTTCTTTCAAGAGCATACCTCCACCTCTCCAAGTTCTCTTCCACCTGTTCCCTGTTCTCACCACAGATCACAATGTCATCTGCAAACATCATAGTCCATGGGGATTCCTGCCTGACCTCATCTGTTAGTCGGTCCATCACCAGAGCAAACAAGAAGGGGCTCAGAGCCGATCCTTGATGCAATCCCACCTCCACCTTGAAGCTATCTGTCACTCCCACAGCACATCTCACCACTGTCCTGCTGTCCTCATACATGTCCTGTACCAGTCTAACATACTTTTCTGCCACTCCAGATTTCCTCATGCAATACCACACCTCTTCTCTTGGTACCCTGTCATATGCTTTTTCTAAATCCACAAACACACAATGGAGTTCTTTCTGACCCTCTCTGTACTTCTCTATCAACATCCTCAAAGCAAAGATGGCATCTGTGGTGCTCTTTCTTGGCATGAAACCATACTGCTGCTCACAGATAGTCACATCTTGTCTAAGTCTTGCTTCCACAACTCTCTCCCAGATCTTCATTGTGTGGCTCATCAACTTAATTCCCCTGTAGTTGCTACAACTCTGTACATCACCCTTGTTCTTAAAAATGGGAACCAGCACACTTCTTCTCCATTCTTCAGGCATTTTCTCACCCTCAAATATTCCATTAAATATTTGAGTCAAAAACCTCACTGCCATCTCTCCAAGACATTTCCAAACCTCCACTGGTATGTCATCAGGTCCTACTGCCTTCCCCTTCTTCATTCTTTTCAGAGCTTTCCGGACTTCACCCTCACTAATCTTTCCCACTTCCTGGTCCACAGTTTCTATTACCTCCACTCTTCTTTCTCTTTCATTCTCTTCATTCATTAGCTCCTCAAAGTAATCCTTCCATCTTCCCATCACACTCTCCTCACTTGTTAGAACATTCCCATTCCCATCTTTAATAAGCCTAACCTGCTGCACATCCTTTCCAGCCTGATCCCTCTGTCTTGCCAATCGGTACAAGTCCTTCTCGCCCTCTTTAGTGTCCAGTCTCCCATATAACTCATTGTACGCCCTCTGCTTTGCCTTAGCTACTTCCCTCTTTGCTCTATGTCCCATCTCCTTATATTCCTGTCTCCTCTCTTCAGTCCTCTCACTGTCATATTTCTTCTTGGCTAATCTCTTTCTTTGAATGGCGTCCTGCACTTCACTATTCCACCACCAGGTTTCCTTATCATCCATTCTCTGTCCAGATGACACACCAAGTACCTTCCTACCTGTCTCTCTAATTACTGTTGCTGTAGTAGCCCAGTCACTTGGAAACTCTTTCTTACCACCCAGAGCCTTTAACAGCTCGTCTCTGAATTTCTCACAACATTCTTCCTTCTTTAGCTTCCACCATTTGGTCTTCTTCTCTGGTTTTACTCTTTTTCTCTTCTTCGCAACAACAGTCATTCTACACACAACCATCCGATGCTGTTTGGCCACGCTCTCCCCTGCTACAACTTTACAGTCTCCAATCTCTCTCAGGTTTCCTCTTCTACACAGAATGTAGTCGACTTGTGTACTCCTTCCTCCACTCTTATAGGTCACTCTATGTTCCTCCCTCTTTTGGAAATAGGTATTGACTATAGCCATTTCCATTCTCTTGGCAAAATCCACCACCATCTGTCCTTCCTGGTTTCTTTCCTTGACACCAAACCTACCCATCACTTCCTCATCCCCTCTGTTTCCTTCACCAACATGTCCATTCAGGTCTGCTCCAATCACCACTCTTTCCTCCCTGGGAATACTCTCTATCACTTCATCCAAATCTTTCCAAAATTCATCTTTCTCCTCCCCATCACATCCAACCTGTGGAGCATAACCACTTACTATGTTTAGCATCAGACCTTCTACTTCTACCTTTAGACACATCACCCTATCTGACACTCTCTTCACATCTACTACATTCTTTGCCAACTCCTCCTTCAGGACCACCCCTACTCCATTTCTCTTTCTATCCATACCATGGTAAAACAGTTTGAACCCTGCTCCAATACTGCGAGCCTTGCTGCCCTTCCACTTGGTCTCTTGGACACATAAAACATCTACCTTTCTTCTCTGCATCATGTCAGCCAGCTCTCTACCTTTGCCTGTCATTGTCCCCACATTTAGAGTTGCAACCCTCAGTCCTACATTCTTCACTTTCCTCCTCTCCCTCTGTCTCCTGACACGTTTTCCTCCTCGGCGTCTTCGACTAATAAACTATTGCAATAGTCCAGTCTAGACGTGACAAATGCATGAACCAGTTTTTCTGCACCATTTTACATTAAAAGACTCAAACTAAAAGAGTCAGCGTATTAAAAAAAGCTACCAGTGAATAATTTAGTTCAGAAATGTAACTTTTTCTAAAGACAGACGAGCTCATACCTGTAGCACGCAAAGACCTTTTCTAGGAGACTTCCTCCCTCTGCGTGACTTCTGCAGTAGTTTCCTCTTCCTGTTTTTAACCTCACATAACATTTTATATGTTTCTATTTTAGACTATAAGCAAATTAATAAGCGACAATATCCAGGAATTGTTTCATTGTCTTCACACAGAAACAAGCATAGGCATCATTAACAGACAAAAATATAATGTTTAATCCACAGCTCAGATTAAATGGCTGTTTATTTGATGTGTGAAAGCATGTGCACTTACAAAAACATCTCAGGAACCACTCAATAAATCTGAGTAAAACTTGCAGAAATTAATTTAGATGTTTAGCTACAAGTTATTAACCTTAAGCTACAGTAATTCAAGTTGGCTTCCACAGCTAATTGAAAAAGAAAATGGCTTTATCTAATTCACTTTTACAGATATTGAGCTCAAATTTGACGTGGCAGTAGCCGAGAGTCATTCACAACAATTAATCTGAGCATGATATGTTACAAAATTACAAAGAGTGCAAACATTATTTATTACAGCTGCACACAACATGAGATATATGTCTAAATGTCTGGCATGTAAGGTGGCGAGTGAAGACAAGCACGTTGTTTTAACCGTTATACAATACCGTATTTTCCACAGTACACGTCGCACCGCCCTATAAGTTGCATCAGTCCAAATATGTCTAATAAAGTGGAAAAAAACTATAAATATGTCGCTTTGCCGTATACGTCGCATCTATTACGCGTCACGGCCGACAACCTGAAAATGTGGGCCAGTGTTGGGCCAAAAATTGATGGGCAGCCAAATGGTGGCTGCGGGAGCGTGCACGGGAGGACTTTAACAAGAATTTAATAAGATTAACACTTAACAACAATTGTTTGTTTGCTCAAAATTATAGTAAAAGTGTGTCTCAGATTAACTTTTGTTTAATAAATGCATTTTGATGGCCAAATCAGCAGCATTTCAAAAGCCGATACGCGGAAACATGAATGCGCAGAGGGCGACTCGCGGTCCATTCATTCGAAATTTAACAAGATAATCACCTAAAACAATTATTTGTTTGCTCGACTTTATAGTAAAGCTGTGTCTCAGTTGAACTTTTACTTAATAAATGCACTTTAATGGTCAAATTAGCTGCATTTCGCCGGGGTGACACAATGAAATGCAGCTGATTCAGTTGCTCCAGGCAGACGACGGTGCCATTAATAGTCACTTTTACCAATTACATGATACAATGGCATACCATACTACTCTGGTGCCATCTAGTGGCTTAAAATGGTAGTGTTCAATATTTTCAGCCAGACTGAATGAAAACGGTCATATCTCAGCCAAAAATTTGTTTTTAAATATGGAAGAAAATCCATAAATACGTCGCTTCGGCCTATACGTCGCAGGGCATGTAAATTATGGAAAAAAACTGCAACTTATGGGGTGAAAAACACTGTAATCTTGTCTGTTTTATATTAAAATAAATAACTTTCAGTTTTGACTTGTCAAACAAAAAAAGACATTAGTGCACAACTTTTGAAACTGGTATGTTTGCTGTATTTTAAAAACATAGAAATTGCTCTTGTAGCAGAGGTTATTTTTATTAATACTGACTTTAATGTTTGTATTTGATTTTGGAAGACAGAGCATAAAGGACTCAAAGAGCAGAGTTCAAAGGTGAAAAAGTGCAGAGATGTTCAAGTCATCTGACAGCATTATCCTGGAGACAAGCAGCCTCCTCATGACTCTGCCTCCACGTCACATGATCAACTCTTGAACTCATCCATACGTCAGATCCCCTGATGTGTTGCTGACAGAACGTACCTGTGGTCCAACGTGTACCAGACTACAGTGGTCAGCAGGCTCCCCAAGAAGATGAGAGTGATCATCCAGGTGAGCAGCTGTGCCCTCATACCTTTGGCCTCTCCTGCTGACCTCCCTGTGTGCCCCCCCTCACCCTCTGTGTCCTTCACGGGTCTGTTATTTCAGGTTCACGCCCTCCCCTCCTTGGTTTGCTCTCTTTGAGCACAGTTTGAACGTTGATCCTTTCTTCTGATTTCTTGCCACTCATCTCAGCTTCTCACCCTCTTCCCATCTGTCTGGTTGAACTCGGTTCTTGGCAGGTTCAAGTCTTTTATCGTTTTCTTCTTGTACAGGCCAGCCCTTGTCTTCTACTTTGTCCTTCTTCTCTTGCTTCTTGGATCCAGACCAGCAGAGTTGAAACAGCTGTTTTGAGGCTCCATATTTTATCTGATCCTCGTCGTTTCTGTTCAGTTAGGTCATTTTTTGCCCCGGTCTACCATTTTTTTGTGTGTGCTCTCACAAACTTCACACAGCCATACTTTCCACTGCAGCCCAAGAGCTCTTTCTGTTCTCCACCCCCATCAGAGCCCCAGCCTTCCCCGTCTGCTCGGCCCTCCCACACATAGCTGTCCTCCGCCCACAATCCCCCATGAACTCCCCTCTTCCCTTCTCACATTTGCACAAAGGGGAGGCAGTAATCCGAGTGGCCGGAACAACTTGGGCCTCAGCGTGTGTGTCCAAACTCCTGAGGAACACCACGTCTCTGTCGTGACTCCGCCGATAATGAAAGTTCAGTTTTTGTGCTCTCCAGTAACTTTACTGTCTGGATTAAGAGTTTAAACCCAGTTCCGATAATGAAAGTTCAGTTTTTGTGCTCTCCAGTAACTTTACTGTCTGGATTAAGAGTTTAAACCCAGTTCCGATAATGAAAGTTCAGTTTTTGTGCTCTCCAGTAACTTTACTGTCTGGATTAAGAGTTTAAACCCAGTTTAAAGGCCCAGATCTTATACAGTAATGACCTGGTGACCTCTGGGGTGGAAAGAGAACTGAAGTC
>JBBPBX010039145.1:0-16343 GCA_038048925.1 Garcialebias charrua
ATCAGGGGCGTAACTTTAGGTCTAACATTGGGGGGGTTGTGATTAACAATAAACACGAAAAAATTGTACACTATACGCTTCAGTGTTTAATACGCGTCATCTCTTCTTCTTCTTCTTCGATGGTGTTTACTGGCAGTTTACAAACTCAGTGCATTACCGCCATCAACTGGACGGAGATGTAATTCAAGAGTCTACTTTCAACAAAAAATAAATAAATAAATTAATTAATTAATTAATTAAAATAAAATTAAATCCTTTCAGCTAATTTTGTAACTTTCAAATATTTAACAAATGCTTTAGTTATAACCTGTGACTGATTTTTCTTCAATAAAGTAACCATTGTCACCGAACTCCCCATTACCCTTTCCAGTGCCTTCCTCTCTTTATTATATTTCTTACAATAAATCAACACATGTTCCACTCCTTCCAGTACCCCACAATTAGAGCAGTCACCTGATGGATGTTTTCCTATTATCTTTAGACCACTATTTAATGTAGTGTGCCCAATCCTCAACTTAATCCATACTTCCTCTCTCCTAGACATGAAACTACTATCGTCACTTAGGAGTACCTCCTTCTGTATGTTATGTAAATGTCTTCCTCTTTCCTCTAAATCCCACCTCTCCTGCCACATATCATTTATTTTATCTTTAACAATTATTTTTATTTCTGCTTTACTTAATGGGACATCATATTCAATTTCTCTTGCTGTATACGCGTCATCTCCACGCGACGCGTCAGCTTTGTCCTGATCAAGATGGCGGCGACAGGACCCAGCTAGTACGAAGAACTTCACAAAGAAACACGGTAAAAACAATTATTTCTTTGCGAGAAAAAATATATTACTAAGCTGACTTTATAGAAGACGTGTTCTTGAGTTTAACTAAATGTTCAAATCGGCTGGATTTAAAAAAAAAAGTTCGCTGATTTTTATGCAGGCGCCAGGCGGGTCAAACCGGACGCTTTCTTTCTTTAAATTTAGCTAAATAAACGCTTAAAAATATACAGTATTTCTTCGCTGACTTATGGGTGATAGTAGACGTACTCCTGAGTTTGACGAAATGTTCAAATCAGCTGGATTTAAAAAAAAAAAAGTTCGCTGAATTTTATGCAGGCGCCAGGCGGGTCAAACCGGAGCTTTGTTTCTTTAAATTTAGTTAAATAAACGCTTAAAAAATATATTTCTTACCTCACTACAGCAGATGGGCTCCTGAGCTGAACCAAATGTGAAATCAGCTTGATTTAAAAATCCGCGGTGTGGTTTATGAGTGGTATCTTGCAAACAAAAACAGCGAACCTCACAGCTAATAGCAGCTACATCCATAGCAAGGGGCGGGCAGCGACAGAGTCAGTCCGACCAAAGGAGGCCTTTTTCGAACACATGCATGTAGAAACTTCTGGGCAACTTCATGAGCAGCTCCGTGACTCACGTGACTTCCTGTAGCCGGTGAGATGGGTGATACCAAATTATTTGCAGGGGAGGGGGTCAGTCCTCAGGGAGTTTGTTAAAAACATGCAGCAATTTTACTAAAAAATTTGAATGAATAAAGAAAATCAATTATTGATGTAAGATATGTATAATGACGAAATGATTTCATTTTATTGGGGGGGTTAAATGACCGGATCAAATTATTGGGGGGGTCAAAACCCCCCTAACCCCCGTGTAAATTACGCCTATGCTCCAGATGCAGGAAGAGAGACACCTGTATCATGAAGGACCACACTCACCCAGCACACACACTTTTTGTCCCACTCCCCTCAGGAAGGAAGTTGAGGAGCATTAAGTATAGAACCACTAGACTGAGGAACAGCTTCTACCCTGAGGCTGTTAGACTCATGAATAAATAAATAATAAGAAGAATCACTGTGTTGACACTTTAATTGGATATTTTACACTTTATCGGTGCTGCTGATTGTCCCTGCCGCTGATCTCATGCTGCTGATTCATTTCATGCTGCTGTGTTCATTCATCCTGATCTGTTCCCACAGACTCATGTTTGTGCTGCTGTTTGAAGTATTGTTTTGATGTTTAGTGTATTTTTAGTTGATGTTTTTCTTAGTCCATATCTTACATCTTGTTACAGTTTTTCTTTACCATTTATACTTTTATTGGACGTAACTGGGACCCTGTGTACACAAGTTTGTTCCACCGCATGTACCACATGAGATGTGAATGACAAATAAAGAAACTGTAAAACTCAAACCTTAACAAATGTGTATTTATGAGTAGTGCTCTCAAACGTCTTGCTGCACCATGTGACAGCTGTCAGTCAGGAACTTGAAGGACATGCTCCAGAGCAGCAGTCCACATTCTGACTGGTCAGCACCTGGCAGTGGGTCCACTGGGGTCACTTTTAATTTGTATCTGTTACATGAACTGAATACCCAGATGGAAGGACTGAATAAAGAACAACTCCAAGACAGGATGTAAAGTTTGGTGAGTTTGGGGGGGTGAGGGGTTAAGAAGGCAAAATTCCTGAAGAACAAAGATCAGTCATAATTTCAGTTCTTGTGTCTGGAGAGAAAGACACACAGGTTAATGTCGTCATTCTTACTCTTAAATAAAGAATATATTGAACTAAGAGCTGATTCTAAACATGCACCAGACATTTCTACCTGCTTGATGATATTCTAGTTACCGTACTAAGCTGTCCTGAGGACTACATTAACACGTGAGATATCCGACTGTGTGACATGAAAATCAGTTTTCAGTGTGACAAAAGATTTATTTGAACCTAACAGAAATATGGTTGGTGGATTTTGGTGGGAAAGATTATAGATATTTATTAGAGTGAAGCATACAGCAACGTGGGCCACTTCTTCCCGTCAACACTCACTCCAGTCCAGAGTGGATCCTGACAGAGAGGACTGTGATGGAGACAGGTCAATGTCTATTTTCTGCCTCACTTAAAGCTTCACTCTGTCAAAATTGCCCCCGCCTCCCTTTTGTCCTGAAAGAAACACACAAACAAACAAACAAAAACAAAGAATACAGGTGTGTCTGTGTGTCTTTGTGTGACATCTTCATGAACCAGAAAGCAGTTGAAGCAAATCAATACATGGCAACAAAGAATTTGATTTACGGGTAAGGTTGTGATTTAGATAAATGTCTCATCAAAAACACTCAGACTTATAAATGTTGTTTCACACGCACAAACACACACACACACACACACACTAAAAAAGCTAAGTCTGGTCCTCTGGACATTCAAAAAACAAACAAAACTGTACTGTGAACGTGGTTTTACGTCGTAAACGGAATGCGGAATACAGCAGATGGGCCGAGCTGGACGGCGGTTTCACGTCGTAAACGTAATAGAGAATACGGCCGATGGACGGAGGAACACGGCGTCACCAGCATCCCAGTAGGCCATAACTCTTTTTTCTTTCATCATGGCTCCCAAACGTATGTGTTTTTGATAATTATGTAGGGTACTGTGTTAGGATAGGCTAAGTACTTGGTAATACAGTACTGTACATGTGGTGCAGTATATTTCGACTTACGTCGAAAATCAGTTTACAACGCCACGTAGGAACGGATCTAAGTCATAAGTCGAGGACTACCTGTATATGAAAATATTTACTGTATATTTCAGACTATAAGGCGCACTTAAAATACTTAAATTTTCCCAAAAATTGACAATGAGCCTTATATTCAAGTGCACCTTATGTATTCATTTTGGTTGTGCTCACTGACCTCGAACCAATTGTATGTCAGGATGGTGGGCCATTCCTCAGGTGTTTTGGGTTTTGGGTAATGACGGTGCATATATTAGTTTGTGTGGGTGTGGGTTTGAGTGTCGGGTCATTCGTCGATCTACCTGGTGTGTCGTGTCCATGCTTGTGCCACAACCTAATTCTAAGAGTCGTGAGTACTGCCCTGTCTTAGTTGTTTATGAGTTTGTGTTCACAACATATTAAATGATTTATTAATTTTCAACTCGTGCCTCCGAGTGTTCTGCCTGTCTGCATCTCCGGGTTCACCAACACCGCACCAGATCGTGACAGAAATGACCCGACCATAACCGGAACCCCCCGCAGACAGATGATCCAAGGCACTCGTGAGCAGAAAATGACGGCTACAGCTCAGAAGGAAGCAGCCGCCATTCGAGTCTGCGGGTTTCAGACAGAACCTGGTTGGAGTTACAGATCCGGACCGGAAATCCTGCCTTCTCCCCTTTTACTGGAGGAGCGAGCGCGGAGGAAACGCAGCGGCGACCACTCCGAAATGTTTTTTTTCTGCCCTCCTTCGCCTGCGTTGGCTTTGTGGTCCGTTTCTGAGGACGACTCGGAACCCGAAGGGTTCTGGTCGGGTCCAGCTTCAGCACCGCGTCGCCGCAGGAGGAAGCGGCGACCGAAGACGTTGAACGTTTCCGGGTTTCTGCCCACCCCGCCTACTGCCCCACTTCCCACGCTGTCAGCAGCGCCGAGGAGGATTTCGTTGGGGGAGGGGTGCCTGGCCCCATGCCCTGTGACGTCTCCGGGGAGACGTTCGCTGAAGGGGGGGTATGTGGTCCCAGTTCACAGGTCTGCAGGACACACAGAGATGGATCCTGCACGACACGCAGCTGAGGACCCAAGGAAGCCTCCTCCAGCAAAACCTTCACGGAAGGAGAAGTGTGTGAGCTCCCACTCTGAGGACGAACGCACAGAGCACTCATCAACCCCAGGGGTCGCTGTTGTACAGATGCAGGAGGCCACTCTCGTTATCCAGCAGATTGAGAGACTGCTTCAGGCTGCCCTCAGTAGTGTGGACCCACAACATAAAATCAGGTCTTTTTCCCTTGCAGAAGAAATAATCATTGCCAATTCCTGTTTGCTACCAGATCCAGGTCGCACACAAATACTGACTTGGGTTAAGACTTTGAGGGATGAGTCCATGCTGTTGTTTGCCGCCCTGTCTACACCAGCAGAGGATGCTGCCCTGTCTACACCAGCAGAGGGTGCTGCCCTGTCTACACCAGCAGAGGGTGTTGCCCTGTCTACACCAGCAGAGGGCGCTGCCCTGTCTACACCAGCGCCCAGACTGGTTCCCGTGCCAGCGCCCAGACCGAGACCAGTGCCAGCGCCCAGACAGAGACCAGTGCCAGCGCCTAGACGAGGACCTGCCTCAGGCATTCCAGAGTCAGCGACTTCAGGCGTTCCAGAGTCTGCAGGTTGTCCAGAACCTGTAGTGGGACCATGGTCTTCTGAGACTGCTGTTACTGCAGTCACCGCTGAGGACCCTGAAGGGATCTCGCCGCTCGACGATGACGAGGGTCCTCAAGACGTCTCGCCACTCGACGAGGGTCCTCAAGACGTCTCGCCACTCGACGAGGGTCCTCACAAAGAGGGTCCCGATGACGAGGGTCCCGACGACAAGGGTCTCAAAGACGAGGGTCTCGAGGGTCCTGACGACGGGGGTCCCGACGACGAGGGTCTCGACGACGAGGGTCTCGATGGTCCTGACGACGAGGGTCCCCACAAAGCAGACGTCTCGCCGTTCGAGGGTCTCGAGGGTCCTGACGATGGGGGTCCTGACGACGAGGGTCCTGACGACGAGGGTCCCCACGAAGCAGACGTCTCGTCGTTTGAAGTTGACGAGGGTCCCCACGAAGCAGACGTCTCGCCGTTCGAAGTCGACGAGGGTCCCCACGAAGCAGACGTCTCGCCGTTCGAAGTCGACGAGGGTCCCCACGAAGCAGACGTCTTGTCGTTCAAAATCGACGAGGGTCCCCACGAAGCAGACGTCTTGCCGTTCAAAATCGACGAGGGTCCCCACGAAGCAGACGTCTCGCCGTTCGACGTCGACGAGGGTCCCCACGACAAGGGTCTTGATGACGAGGGTCTCGACAACGCAGACGATGTCTCGCCGCTCGACGTCCCTACGCTTGGGGTTGTCTCGGTGGTCGATGACGATCGTGGTTCTGCCATCGACGACTCGGGACCGGCCGACCAAGTCCTTGCTGTCGGGGTCTTCGTTCCGACCGACGATGGTGGTGTTCCATCCGATGATGGTGTTCCGTCCGACGATGATGGTGTTCCGGCCGACGATGATGGGTTTCCGGCCAACGATGATGGTGTTCAGGCCGATGATGATGGTGTTCCGGCCGGACGATGATGGTGTTCCGGCCGACGATGATGGTGTTCCGGCCGACGATGATGGTGTTCCGGCCGACGATGATGGTGTTCCGGCCGACGATGATGGTGTTCCGGCCGACGATGATGGTGTTCCGGCCGACGATGATGGTGTTCCGGCCGACGATGATGGTGTTCCGGCCGACGATGATGGTGTTCCGGCCGACGATGATGGTGTTCCGACCGACGATGGCAGTGTTCCGGTCGACGGGGGACGTTTACCGCCTACTCTGAACGTGTCCTGGCCGTCGACGTCTTGGTTCCTGCCGTTGCCGTCCTTGGGGTCGCGGTGCCTGCCGGTGATAACCGGCCTCCTGGACGTCCTCCGGACCTGGCTGGTGGTGATGGGCGGCCTCCTGGACGTCCTCCGGAGGTGGCGCTGCAGAATGGACGGCCTCCCCGTCGCCCGCCCGACGTGACGCAGCACGATGGGCGGTCTCCTAGACGTCCTCCGGTTCTGGCGGGTGGTGATGGGCGGCCTCCTGGACGTCCTCCTGAACTAGCTTATGGTGCCTGTTGCCTCCCTCCGCCCGCCCTTGTTCTTTTGGGGGGTTTCTTTGGGACGCCATGGGGCGTCTGTGGGGTGGGGGTACTGTCAGGATGGTGGGCCATTCCTCAGGTGTTTTGGGTTTTGGGTAATTACTGGACTGCTGCAATCTCAGGTGTTTTGGGTTTTGGGTAATGACGGTGCATATATTAGTTTGTGTGGGTGTGGGTTTGAGTGTCGGGTCATTCGTCGATCTACCTGGTGTGTCGTGTCCATGCTTGTGCCACAACCTAATTCTAAGAGTCGTGAGTACTGCCCTGTCTTAGTTGTTTATGAGTTTGTGTTCTCAACATATTAAATGATTTATTAATTTTCAACTCGTGCCTCCGAGTGTTCTGCCTGTCTGCATCTCCGGGTTCACCAACACCGTACCAGATCGTGACAACATGTGGTGCAGTATATTTCGACTTACGTTGAAAATCGGTTTACAACGCCACGTAGGAACGGATCTAAGTCATAAGTCAGGACTACCTGTATATGAAAATATTTACTGTATATTTCAGACTATAAGGCGCACTTAAAATACTTAAATTTTCCCAAAAATTGACAATGAGCCTTATATTCAAGTGCACCTTATGTATTCATTTTGGTTGTGCTCACTGACCTCGAACCAATTGTATGTGGTTATTGTTAATGAGGTGAATAAAGTTTGACTAATCTGACTGTTTCATTTCACTTAATGTGCATTATAATCTGGTGTGCCTCCAAAAAATATGGTATTTTTTTAACATAATTGCCATACCAGACTAGAAAAATAAAACTGTATTTATATTTAGGTTCTGATATTTGCATTTATGATTCAACGCAGCAAAATAAATAAATTTAAAGGGTACTACTGGGTTTCTTTATGTACTCATAACAAATGCTGGATGTACATCTGAAGAAGTTGGCATTTAATAACTATGGCCTTCTGAGGCATTTTGTTGAATGGCCATTGCATAAGGGTTATGGACATTGGTAAGATTTTTTTTCTCAATAATCAGATTTGAGGAACAACTTGTGTCACCGCTGCCATTAAGGTCTAGCTCAGCCACTTGGTGGAAGTTATGGTCAGTGATCTTAAGATGTGTGCACAATTGTGAATTTGCAGGCGTGTCGTTCTGTTCTCCTAACTGTGAGCCCATGGGGTATGAATATGTTAACTGATATGCATTTGCCTATGTTTATGTGCACACAAACAATTTGGATGTTTTGAGTGTGTATGCATGTGTGCAGTTGGCAGAGTGGTGCAGGTTAAGCTGGTGCTAAGGCTCCTGTAATGAGTAAGCGTTGGGTGGTCACTGCTAAGATAAATGGTGGGGGCCAGCCAGTAGTGCAGCAGTCAGCAGGATGCACCAGGGCTGCAGGCTTGTTTGTGCCAAATGGAGCTCACAAAATATCAAAGGCCAGCCATCCAGAAGATGCAAGCATCTGACAAATTTTAAATTAGCCAGAAAAAGAAGAAGAGGGGGTTCAAGTGTAAGGGAGGGGGTGGTTGGCTTCTAGGGGACAGAAGTAGGAAGGAAAGAACTGGGATGTATGGAAAGAAGGTTTACGCCGAGAATATTGACCCTCCTGCTGCCCTTGGGTCACAACAAGCCATACTGAGGCCTCATGGGTAATTTTAAGGTTTAAGAAAAAAGTAAGAAAAAGTAAGATAGATGAATGGATAACCAGGACAAGAAAATCTAAAGTCTATGTCATAAAATAAAGCAACTTTTCATCTACTTCTTTGTCAGTCCTTTGTTTTGCTGTAAAATGTGCCAGCACCATTAATGTCATTATTAGCTACAATCACTGTTAATACCGTATTTTCCGGACTATAGGTCGCAGTTTTTTTCCTAATTTGCATGCCCTGCGACCTATAGAGAGGTGAGACTTGTTTATGGATTTTCCCCATTTTTTAGACCAATTTTTGGCTCAGATATGACCGTTTTTGCCAATGTATCGTGTGCTGCTGATCACTTGACCAGGTCACCCTTGTAAAAGAGATCTCGATCTCAACGGGCTCTACCTGGTTAAATAAAGGTGATTGATTGATTGATTGATTGATTGATTTTCATTTTGGAAAAAAATGGTGCAGTACCACTTTTGTCTGCTAGGGGACACTTCCAGAGAGTCCACCGACCGTTTCCAGCTCATGTGTCCGAAAAAAGCCTCCTCTGCTCGGACTGACTCTGTCGCTGCCCGGCCTCCTGCTCTGGAGGTAACTTTTTTTGCTGTGTTTGTTAGCCGTTTGTTAGCAAGATAAGTCAAGAACCACAGGACATATTTTTATAAAACTTACAGAATGTAATCACTGCATGGACATTTACAAGTGACTAGCTTTATGAGATGTTTGAGATAAAAAAAACAATCTTTTTAGCATCGTTGTTAGCGGTTAGCTACCGTAGACAGATACTATTTAGACAAATAGCTAATAAACCAACAGAATCACATGTGGAGTCCCTCAGGGTTCTATACTGGGACCTAAGCTTTTTATTTTGTATATAAATGATTTGGTAAAAGTGTCTGGAATTCTAAGGTGTGTTCATTTTGCTGATGATACCACCTTATTTTGTTTTGGTTATGATTTGAAACAAATGTTTGAGTTGTTAAAACCGGAGATCTCAATATTACAAACTTGGTTTAGTTTAAATAAGTTATCATTAAATTTAGATAAGACTACCGGTAACTATATGTTATTTAGAAAAAAAATAGATACATTTTCTATCAAAATTGATGGTTTTGAACTAAGTAGAGTGGATGAGGTGAAGTTTTTGGGTGTAATTGTTGATGAGAGATTGTCGTGGAAACATCATGTATATTTTGTTAAAGGGGACCACATATTCAAAATTCACTTTTTAATGTTTTTTTTTACTCAACTTTGGGTATTTACTTCATAAACTTCTCTAAATGGTTTTCATAATCTGTTGGAATCCTGGCAAAAACCAATGCAGAATTGTTCCTGTCTTTGATTTTATACGTCTACCTTATGTTTTGCTCGTTTTTTGATACTTTGTTAAAAATAAAAAATAAAGTATTTCTTTCTTTTGTTTTTTCTCTTTTTTTGTTTTCTATTGTTTATTGTTTATTGATTGTTTATTGTTTAAGGCAATTCTACCATTGCTGTTCATCGTTCTTTAGTTTTAGCAGGTCACTTTCGTAAATGAGCCCATGAGGTTCAATAAGATTTACCTGACTAAATAAAGGTTGAATGAATGAATGAATAAAAAAACAGTCCTAAGGCCAAAAAAATGCAACCAGTGGTTTAATTACTCTAAGTATATTTATTTTACTGTGATAAGATTGGTTTCGTTTTGAAATCATCGCACTTGTGACGTCACAAGCGCCAGGACAACCCACCCCAACCTGAGTCCAGCCCCTCACCTAGCAACCCCTGGTTAGGCTCAACCCACTGCTGTATAAAACACATGACTGTTGTTTTTCATGATTTCATCTCATCTTTTGTTTATATGTTCTTAATTTCATGTGTACAGCACTTTGTTGCAGCTGTGGTTTTTTAAATGGCTTTATAAATAAAGTATAATTTTAATTTTTATGTTTTAGTTCAATTTTTAGTGTATTTGCGATCGCTCCCAATGCGCAGCCGTCAGAAATAAAACGAGCAGACCGCCGGCGTATAGGGACCGGCGGCATTGGGACCCTCTTCTGGCGCGATGGAGCGGAGCTTCAACTGTACAGCCTCGCAGCAGCCTCGCAGCAGCCTCGCAGCAGCGAGGACCTTCTCCTTACGGATTAATTTACGGGAGACACTTGGTGAACTTTGTGTTGTCTTGACTGGAACAGCGATAACTCCCAAAATCTCTGCGTGCAACGAGCGGAGCTGGCGAACACCGGAAGAGGAACAAGCTAACATTAGCATCGGATTCGGGTGGTCTCATGCTAAAAGGAGCAGCAAATTGCGGCGCGCTCAGACGGGTTTCGGTAAGTTATCTTAAGCTAGCACTAACAGTAAGTCAAATGAGTAATAAAAAAAGAGCTAATTTTAAAACAACAACACATTACAGATACTGGCTGTTACAGAGGGCGTAAACAGATCGTTGAAGGGCGTGGACTTCAGAACTCAGTATCAGAAACCGGTCGTTCAAAACGAAAGTTAAAAATGGCAGAATTAAAAAGGGTATAATTGATTATCTAAGAATTATTTTGTGTATTAAAATGAATTAATATTGTCAAGATAGCACACAGACATAACATAAAAATGTTAAAGACCTATATGTGGTCCCCTTTAAAACTAGGCTATCTAAATCTATTGCCGTATTGTAGAAACTAAAGGACTTGTTAAATGATAGGGCTCTTTATTTGCTATATAACTCAATTTCTGTTCCACGTTTAATTTATTGTGTGGAGGTTTGGGGTAAAGCCTGTACAACTATAACAAATTCTATTTTTATTTTACAGAAAAGAGCGGTGAGAATTATTGCTAGAAAGCCTTATCGTCATCCATCAAATGTATTATTTAAACAACTCAAATTATTGAAATGTTATGAATTGTTAGATTATAATATTTTGTTAGTAATGCATAAGGCTCATAAGAATGTGCTACCCACAAATGTTCAAATGTTTTTTCAAAAAGAGAGAAAGCCGTTACAGTTTAAAAGGAA
Source organism: Garcialebias charrua (assembly GCA_038048925.1). Lineage (NCBI taxonomy): Eukaryota > Metazoa > Chordata > Actinopteri > Cyprinodontiformes > Rivulidae > Garcialebias > Garcialebias charrua. The sequence continues at coordinate 11,251 of JBBPBX010039145.1, forward strand.
CTGAAATGTTTGTTAAACCTAGATATAGAACTAGTTTGAAGGGACGTTTTATTTCGAATAAGGGAGTGGAATTGTGGAATGTTTTGGAAAAAGATGTTAAAGATGTTTAGAAAACCATTGTACAAGACAACGGTTGCTTCGTTTTTAACATGTAACATTGTTTATTGTGCTGTCCTTGTTCAAATAAACTTGAATGAAATTAAATGTAAACTCTGTGATGAAATTCAAAAAAATTATCAAGGTTAAACTGCTAGCAAAATACTAAAGCTTTAAGTAATGCATCCTAATGTATTTGTTGATTATTGAGTGTGAAATGTTACTAAATTGATCTGTTGTTTTTGGAAGTTAATTGTTTGAATTGATTGTTTGTAAATTGTTTGTTTTGTTTTTTTTTGAAAAAAAGGGGCAGACAAAATAAGATTTTTTTCTTCTTTCTGCCACCTTTCATTTTATAATAATAATAATAATAATAATAAACTTTATTTGTATAGCACCTTCCTACAATGCCTTGCATTGACCAAGGTGCTTAACAGGACAGAAAATATAAAAACCGGTACAATAAATCAGTGAAAATAGAATAAAAAACAACAGCAATAAAAGGAGGCAATGGAAATAAAAATGCTACATACTAAAATACCAAAAGTAATAAAAGTTACACACTGAAAGCTTTTTTGAACAAGTGGGTCTTCAGTCTGGTTTTGAACAGAGTCAGATCAGAGGTGGCACGCAGCTCAAGGGGGAGACTGTTCCAGGCTTTAGGGCCGGCAACAGAAAATGACCGGTCTCCCCATTGTTTGTACCTTGAGTGAGGCACCTCCAGCAGGTGTTGACTGGCAGATCGTAAAGCTCTGCCGGGCTGATGGGCTTTCAAAAGTTCTGAGATGTACAGAGGTGCAAGTCCATTCAGAGCTTTGAAAACAAACAGCAGCAGCTTGAACTGTATCCTGAACTGAACCGGGAGCCAGTGTAGAGAGGACAGGACAGGAGTGATGTGTTCATATTTTCGTGTGTTGGTCAAAAAGCGCGCGGCAGAGTTCTGTACAAGCTGTAAACGGGAGATGGAGGATTGATTAATACCAACATACAAAGCATTACAATAATCAAGTCTGGAGGTCACAAAGGCATGGATGGCCTTCTCCAGATCACCACGGCTGAGGAGTGACTTTACTTTAGAGAGCAGACGGAGCTGGAAAAAGCTGGTCTTGACAACAGAACTGATCTGTTTATCAAACTTTAAGTTGGAGTCAAGCTGCACTCCAAGATTTCTGACCACCGGGTTGAAGTGGGGGAGGGGAAAACCAACACTGGGACTGGGAAGGATGTTGCTGGTGTCACCAGGAGCACTAAATTCATTCATTCATTCAACCTTTATTTAGTCAGGTAAATCTTTTGAACCTCATGGGCTCATTTACGAAAGCGACCTGCTAAAACTAAAGAACAATGAACAGCAGTGGTAGAATTTCCTTAAACAATAAACAAACAAACAATAAACAATAGAAAACAAAAGAGAGAAAAAAACAAAAGAAAGTTTTTTTTTTTTTTTTTTTTTAACAAAGTATCAAAAAACTAGCAAAACATTATAAGGTAGACGTATAAAATCAAAGACAGGAANNNCAAATAAAATGCATTCAGTTTTATCTGTGTTTAGGTGGAGGAAGTTTTGAGAGAGCCAGTGCTTAATGTCATTTAAACAGTTGACAAGAGTGTTTGAACTGGGTGAGGGGTTGGGAGTGACTGGCAGATAGATTTGTAAATCGTCTGCATACATGTGAAAAGACAGATTATGACGTGTGATGATTGATCCTAATGGCAGCATGTAAAGAGAAAAGACAGCTGGCCCCAGAATGGATCCTTGTGGTACGCCAGAGGTCAGAGGGGTTGTTGAAGAGGAGGACAGATCACCTATCATGACAGAAATGTTTTTATGTATTTAGATTTTTTTCACATATTTATGAAATGGGTTTTTTCCCATTATCTTTTATGTTTTGTTTTTTTTAATATGTAAAATGAATAAAACTTTAAATGAAAAAATAAATAAATAATAAACCACTTGGCGGATATTTTTTCAGCTTGCAGAGTGTAATTACCGTATATGGGTTTAATTTACAAACTGTTGACCTGTATGTATGAGACATTTGAGATACAATTCGATTTATTTATAATTTATTTTTGCAGTGCACGCGACTGTTTGGAAGACGTCAAACCGAAACAAATTTAAATCCAGCAGATTTGACCATTTCGTGAATTTATTAAGGAACGATTAAGCTCAGGAACCCTTGTGCTATAATGTCAGCTATAATTTTCAGCAAACAAATAATTGTTTTTAAGTGTTAATCTTCTTAAAAGCCTTGCTGTGCGCTCCTGTGGCAGACATTTGCAGCAGAGCTAAACACTCGTCCACATTTCCGGTTTGTCTCAGCGGTGACGCATCACGTCAGCATTGGATGATGCGTTACATCAGCAGTGACGTAGGTGCGATCTATATAAAGGTGTGACCCGTTTATGGATTTTTCCAAATTTTTGGCAATAATTGGACAAAACAACCTATATTCCGGTGTGACCTATAGTCTGGAATAAACGGTACATAGATCTGTGTTTCTCAGTGAACATAGATGGTGCAACTCAATAAGAAGAGAACAGGAAACAACAATTTAAACTAAGGACATTTATTCCAGCAATTGCTGAGGATTCATTACAAAACGGGCTCTGTGAGTTCTTCCCTCCATTCTTTGAACAGCCTCCTCTGCCCGATGTTGCCAGAACAGCACCCCCCGGATAAAAAGGAGCAGCAACAGAACTGGAACCAAATGCATTCACTTTTCAAACAAATGGAACATTATTAGCACCTTAAAGATCGTGTTGCCACTTTATTACTGGTTTATTTTTTTTACTGTATAAATGATTCTGGGTACAACTTCCTGTCAGACAGGAAGTAGCAGTAAACAATGGTAAACCATGGTAGCGGAGCACAGACAGCGGTTTATTTGAAAGTAATTTGCATTCAGTTTAGCTTACTTCCGGCTCTTGGCGAAGCAGCTCCTTTTCTATAACACCAGCCTGATAACAACAACACCACCAGCCTGATCAAGAAAGGTCATCAGAGACTCTACTTCCTCAGACGACTGAGACGAGCTGGTCTGAGCAGCCCAGTCCTCACCTCCTTCTACAGGTGTGCAGTGGAGAGCGTCCTCAAAGTCAAAAGTCAAAGTCAACTTTATTGTCAGAACTGCAATATGTACAGGACATACACAGGATTGAAATTGCGTTTCTCTCAGTCCCTCGGTGCAACAGTAACCATCTAAACACTAAACACTGAAACATTTAATAAACATAAGCATAAAATAGTAAAAGTGTAACACTGTCCTGAGTTTTTTCATAGTAGTATAAAAGTATGAAAATTTACACCAACACTGAAACACTAAACATTTAATGAACATAAGCATAAAATGAAATAATAAAAGTGTAATACTGTCCTGAGTTTTTGCATAGTAGTATAAAAAGTATATAAAGTATCCACCTTATTCCTGGGGGTGTCACTGTAGAAGTGATTATGTGTCTTACTTCCGTTTGACCCCGGAAGTAGAATTTTTGCATTGGCTCCTCGTTGTTTGCTTGCTAATCTGCGCGCGTCGTTGAAGTTCTGTTAAAGTTCTGTTTTCTGTTATTTCGAGCTAATATTGTCACGAAGATGTCTTGTGGAGCTCGGGTACCTGTTGCGCTGTTCGTGGCTGTACGAATAATCAGACGAAGCTGAATTTGTGGCTGCAACTAGTGTGTGTTGAACATGCTCCGAAAACAAAAACCTGCATCCTTCTTTGTGGCTGGGCTACGAGAAACCACCTGAAAAAAGACTCTGTATCCTCCAGAGGATCGAGAACACCAGGTATGATTTAAGAGACAGCTTTTAGTGTTATGATTTTATGTAGTCAGTGATTAAATGATACTAATATTTTCGTTCATAACTGGCAAATAAACACATGCACCTATACAGGTAGTCCCCGACTTACGAGCGCTCTTACTTACGAGGTCCCGGACTTACGAGCATGCATCTAAAAAAAATATATATATAATATACATTTATCTATTTATAAATAAAAAACAATAAAAAAATAAAAATACTGTATATACTGTATATTTTTAATAAATAGATAAATGTACAGTACTGTACAGTCACCAAGCACTTAGCCTATCCTAACACAGTTTTTAAAGATGAAGGAATCAGTTGAATTGTCTCCCTCCTCCCTGCAGGCTCCATAGGGAGCTTGCTCCCTTTATGTGAAAGGCAGACAATTCAACTTATTCCTTCATCTTTAAAAACTGTGTTAGGATAGGCTAACGCCAAAAATACACTACATGCGGTCCGGCTCCGCCCCGCTCCACAGGTCGCAGCTGAGTCGAGTCCAGTTTCCACTTCCTCCGCTCAGCTCAGGTCCGCCTGGATGCGCCGCTCTGAGACGCATGCGCGGGAATTGCGAGATCGCGCGATAAATCAAGTGATAAATAAGTAAGTCAGAACAAAACAATTCATTCGGTGGAAGAAGGAGAACAACAGTAGAGACTGCTGCCTTGATCTTCTCTCGTAAATGAGCGACAGGACATGGTTTGAGCAACAGGAAGTGATGTATTACATTTCAGAATAAAATACTTTATTTATTTATTGTATTGCGTTTGTAGGCGTAGTCATAAATGATAGTTTGACAGCATTTTTGTACAAATAAATCCGTATAGAGCTAGGATTAGTCCGCCCGTGGTGATTTTATTTTGTAAATACGGAAGTTGTGCTCGTTCCTTTTCCTGTTGGTGCGACGTAATCTTCAAAAGTTGACTCCGGCACAGCTCCGTCATCCGGCAGAAATAGAAAAATTTCTAATTTTGACGGACTGCCGTCCGCTCTCCGCAGCTCGCCGCCGCCGTGTGGAGCCAGTGTAAATTCTGTCATTGATTATAATGGGTGCGTATTTGCTGCGGAGGTCGGACCGGAGCGGGGCGGAGCTGCAACGCGTGTAGTGTATTTTTGGCGTAAGTGCTTGGTGACTGTACAGTACTGTACATTTATCTATTTATAAATAAAAAACAATAAAAAAATAAAAATA
>JBBPBX010039145.1:16755-30035 GCA_038048925.1 Garcialebias charrua
TATATATATATATATAATATAGGTGTGTGTGTGCGTTTATTTACATATATATAATATAGGTGTGTGTGTGTGTGTTCATAAATGAACCCTAATGTTTGTATAATGTACTTTTACTTTCAGATGGGCTTGATGAGAGTGTGGAGCTGCTCAACACCACCAGTCACATGCAGCATGACTGTTGGAATGTGGATTGACATAATGTCAGAACAAACCAACAACCTTATTCTATGGTTGCCCCGTGAAACAATTAAAGCAACATGTTTTGCAGAAAGCTAAAAACTTGGACTCCAGAAGTGAATCATACATGCAAATAACACTGTGAAATATTTATTGGCTGTTTCTCCCTCTGGAATAATCATGTTTATTTCAGATGCTTATGGTGGTAAATGCAGTGACAGGTATATAACACAGAACTCTGGGTTTCTGGACTATCTGCGTGCTGGAGATCAGGTGATGGGTGATCGTGGTTTCACAGTGAGGGACCTGCTGCAAGAGCTATGGTGTCAATTTAATCATTCCAGCATTCACACGCAAAGGATGCCAGCTTATTTCAAGTGAGAAGTGAGAAGACATTAAATGTAAACATTTTTCTCAAACATGTACAGTACTGGTGTACTTGCTGTAAACGTAACACAACTCTTAACATGTTTTTTAAAGGATGCAATGTTAACTATATTACATTAGAAAAGTATTTGCTAAAATGATTCATTTGTTATGTACAATAGTTGACTGTTAACCTTCTTACAAGGTTAGGTTTTTGTGTGCACTATATCAGTTAATTTTGGATTAAACTACTGTTTCTATCTAAATGTCACTTTTGTCATTATCAAGTTTTTAAAGATCGTTTCCTGTCTATTTCATTATTTGTTTTCATTTACTGTATTTTATTAAAAGTTCTCAAGGTGCTTCATTTGTGAATCAGTAAAGTATTTGTCAAAAGAAATGTCAAGCTCCAGGTGCTCAGTTGGTGTCCAGATAAACATCTTGCAGCTCAAAAGTCCAAAGCAACATCATTGTTAGCTGGACCTGGAGATGTGGATTTTTAATGCTTATGGTACAGTCACACCAAGCAGCGTTTTGAACCTCCAAAAAGCTCCTCACGCACGCAAGTGGACGCACTTGTGAATGCAGCGTGTTCAAACCTGAACGCCAGAAGCCAGAAGCTGCTGGGTGTGTGGGAGGAGCTTACCGGTATACAGAGTCCTGCGCACAGAGTCCTGCTCACTCCGCCAGGCGAGGAGCTGTTTATTTCCGTCTCTGTCGAGCAGACTTGACTGGTCGTGAAGGAATTGTCGCGAACACACAGCTACAATGAGTTTCTCTTCCATAGTCCACGACCTCGCGGGTCTTTTCTTTTTTTTCCGACAAACAATACGTCACATAGTGCGCGCGCACCCTCGTTTCCGCGTCACATAGGGACTCTCCCCCTGACCCCCGCTCTTCTCCCCCGACTCTCCCTGATTGGTTGACACACCAACCAATCGGGTAGAGTTGAGCGGCGTCTGAAAGTTTGAACCGCGAAATCTTCAGCATGTTGAATGCTCGGTTTGGAGGCGGAAGCCGGTTCACGTGCACGGAAAAACGCTTCTCAGCACGCTCAACACGCACGCGACCTGACGCCAGACGCCAGGAGGTGCCTGGAAGTGCGTCCACCATTGACTTTACATGTAAACTGGACGCTCCTGCTGCCAAAACGCTGTTTGGTGTGACTACACCATTAGACTGGACTCTGTGTTTGCCTGGTAAATAAAGTGTCCCACCTCTCTTAACATAACAGGACCAACCTTATTACTGTGAAGATATTAATAAGCTTCAAAGCTTTTCAGATTGCTCATCGCTTCGCCATCTGAAGCAACTGTCAACAAAGAAGCTAAATATGCTAGTAGCTAAACATGCTAGTGTACGTTATTTTCGGACACTTCTTCAAGTCGTCCTCCCACCCCTCAACAGCTGTAGGTAGCGGTAAAACAATATCTCCACATTTGAGTTGTGATCGTTTGTGTTCCCACATATTTTATGACCTAAAACCTCTGACGAAAACCAGTTAGCGCGTTGCTAGCGTGTAAAAAAAGTGCCGGTTCCGACTTTCGGAGAGTCTTTTTGAACTCACCCAGTCTTCTGAGGGTTACATATTGTTCAACATAATTATCTAAAACTTTGATATTAACTGTTGGAGTCAACTTTGCAACTTTGTCTGTTAGCAAACACATTTTATGAACCACAGGGAAGATTTTAATTAAACTTTCTGGAAGCAGTTGTTGGATTTTCATCTACAATTGATTAACCTTTGCAGTCAACTTGAATAAATATGGCCGCCACAAAAATATTTGTAAGATACTCAAATGCATCTTGTACATCCCATGAGACGGTTTGACCATCTGGAACACCATCATTTCTCATATTATAGTTTAAAAGTCTGGCATAAAAGGAGGCAGGCGAAATGCATTCTTCCAAGTAATGCTAAACATTAAATTTTAATAATGTTTCAATTTAGTTTGAACACAACAAAGTCCACATTTTCCTTATTTTAATACAACTGTGAGCACCTGGTCTGGTGTGTCCAGTACATAGAGCCGGAGTCACAGAGGAGTAAGGTTTATCCGAACAACAGATAAGGGAAGCAGATAATCAAGTGGCTTCATGAGCACCAAAGTGTTTCAGTGAAAGTCTCAGGAAAAAAGTACAACTGGGCCACTGATTCCTAGCAGGTTAAAGGAGCACACCAGGGAATGTGACTAGGCTCTCTTACTTTTAGGAAACCACACCTGCACCGTGGGACTTGTAATTAAAGAAGAGTACATCATATGGCGCATTATACGCCTGTCAACAAACTATTATACAGCAATGTATAGCAATGGTGCAGACAAGCAAAGCCCTTGTATAACATTTAACCTAGATTTGTGACCTTGACTTTGAAGCAGGGGTAAGGAAAAGTGTATGCAACACTTGGTTTAGTGATCAACCGATCAACATTTATTTATAGAGCCCTTGACAACAGCCAACAGGTGCACAAAGTGATTCACAATATAAAAGCTATAAACAATCAATAAAATTAATAAAGAAACGCCACAAGGTCTTAAAAGCCTGCCTGAATAAAAAGATTTTAAGATTAGATTAAAAAAGGCCCAGATCAGTGATGCAGCGCAAGTCCTGAGGTACTTGGTTCCACAGTCTGGGTGCAACGACCGAAAAGGTCCGGTCACCCCAACGTTTGGATTCAGACTTGGGGACAAACGGTAAAGACGTATTAGTTGATCTTAAAGTTCTCTCATAGTACACAACAATACTATACAACAGTTTCAGAAGTCATTTTAAACAAAGGTTTAAAATCTATTCTAAAATGAACAGGAAGCCAATAGTGAGAACATAAAACAGGGATGAAGTTATCACATCTGGGGGTGTTGATTACGGTAAAAGTTGGGCCACAACGCTTTGTTCAAGTTGAAGGTGTCTGATGGAGGACTGGGAGATTCCAACATACAAACCATTACAGCAGTCAAACCTAGAGCTGATACAAGCATGAACAGGCTTTTTCAGGTAAAGATGATTTTAAAAAAAAAGCTTTTACTGTACTTTGATTAAAAGACATAACTGACTACAGAGGATATAGGTTTATCAAACTTCAAACCCTTGTCAAAGTTCACCCCCAAGTTTTTAACTGTGGCCTGAACATGGATGACAGAGCACCAAAATTACAAGGAGGCATCATTATCAAAAAAGATACACTCAGTTTTTCCCCCCAATGATGATACGTATACGTATGTTTCATTAAATTATCTTGGGCGGATCAGAAGTTATGGGCAGGACAAGAGTAAGGTTGGAGACTATGGAGACTATACCATAACACGTCCCACCTTTTACAGGCGTATAATTACTAATGGTCTCTGCGTTTGACATCGTACTGGCTGCACATCTGTTTTGTACTATCCTAAGTATTAAGCCTCTACAGTCTTCCTGGTGTTTCAGCTCTTTTAACCGAAAAAGACCAACAACTTTAATCAGGATAGAAGCAACAGAAATTTGTATCGGTGCCATCTTGGTGCTGACAGAGGCGAGTTTACCTTCAGAGGTCTTCCAGCCCCTCCACAGCTCCTCTACTGTGATGTGCTGGTCTTCGTGGTGCAGGTTGCTGTGTTTGTTGGTTTGTTGCTGCTTCATGTCTTCTATTATGAACTGGCAAACGAAAAACAGACAGAATCGAGTTATCAAATTTTTCCATTAACGTCACAATGTACAGTATGTACAGTATCTGAAAGCATACAGATGGCTGTGCTTATGTGGTTCTGGCCTGAAGAGAAAAAGTTGACTTCGTCTAAGTCTAGATCTGAAGCCCACATGCACACATTTTCTTTTTTGTCTGATTTCTTCCTTTTAAGGGCTTTGAAAAGACAAAGCGAGAGAGGGGGAGCAATGGAAGAGGCGCCACTTCTACCTTCACGTGTGTGAGTGTGTGTGCGCGAGTTCTTTTAGTTTCCGGACATAATCCTTTGGTAGCTCAGAACTAAGTAACCCTGCAGAAGAACGCCAAAAGAAACAAACCCACCAAAGAACTGTCAGAACACCAGCAGCATTAACAAGGATCGTGGCTGACTACCAAACACCTCAAAGCATTCAGACTGGAGAACACGGTGGATGTGTGTGGCTCCGGGCCTGAATTGAAACGCAGGACCGGTCTGATTCATCTTACCTGTTTTTGATTATAAATTAGCCCGATGGTCCTGCAGAACAGTGCTGAACTGTTCCAGTGGATTACGACAGAAAGCACAATCCCAGTTCAGAGTGGTTTTTATTCAAAATTCGTTCATTTTTGATTGAACTTTCTTCAAAATTACAAGAAACTAAGTCTTGAAATATTTCACTCTGTGTAACGTGTAATACGAGTTTCACTTTGTGAAACAATTGACAAAAAAATACTGGACGTTTTTTCATGTTTATTTATTTATTCTAGTTTTATTTAGACGCACCTGTACTTGCTGAAAGTTTAAATGAAATTCAGCGACTTGATTAGAAGATTTTTTTTCTAAAAGATTAATAAACACACACACAAAACATGCATGCATCATGAAGGACCTCACTCACCCAGCACACACACTTTTTTGCCCCACTCCCCTCAAGCAGAAGGTTACAGATCATTAAGTGTAGAACCACTAGACTGAGGAACAGCTTCTACCCTGAAGCTGTTGGACTCATAAATCCCTAACCAGGAAAATCACTGTACTGTAATTCCACTTTAATTGGTGATATGTGACTTACCGGTATCTGTGCTGCTGATTATATCATGCTGCTGACTATCTCATGCTGCTGTATTCATTCATACCCATTTGCTCACCACAGACTCATGTTCGGGCTGCTGTTGTTACACCGTATTGTTTTACATTAATAGTGTTTAGGTACATCTTAGATTGTTTAGTGTACCGTTTGGTGTTTGTTTAGCGTATATCAGTGTGTATCTTGATCCTTATTTACGGTTTCTTTTTACACTTTATATTTTTGCCATTTTTGAATGTAACTGGGATCCTGTGTACATAATTTTGTTCCACCTCATGTACCACATGTGATGCAAATTGCAATAAAGAACCTTGAACTTGAACAGACAGTAGAGAAGTAAGGTCAGTTAACATTGTTTCAATGAACAAAGGCCAGGGAGTTCCCCTTTGATGTCACTTCCTGTTTCACTTTGACCGCACCAAGTTCAATAGAAAATATGCCAGTTGTGTGACAAAACAGTAAAATGGTGTGTATTGTGCCAGTTTATTTTATATATGAAGATGCTTTCTTCCATTTTTCGTGTTTGTAGGATATTTGTCAGACACTTTAAGCTACTGATAGACTACTACATTTCTATTTTGCGTCATTTTTTAAAAAGTAAGTTTTTCCTTGCATTATGGTTCTGACGAGCCCGTTTTCTTTTTTTTAATCGCCATAATAATAATTAGGAACAAATATGTTTTATATACAAGATATTTCACGATGCTATAAGAACCAAGCAGGTCTGCAACTAGATACTGTTCCCTTTCAGTCTGGTCTCTCGGTGTAACATAGTTGCTATGGGAATTGCGCCCCCGTGCGATTACCTGAAGGAATATACTCACGCCTTTACGGCTAGGGGCGTCACCACCGCGCCAGAGGCCCCGCCCTCTGGGTACTTAAGCGGCTTGCGCCCCTCCATCTTTCTCTTTTTTGCCCTTCACCTTGCTAAACTTGAATTACCTCTTCGCGGGACTTCTCTGTTGCTTCATCGCTTAACTTGAGGTGAGCTTGCTCCCTGCACAGAGCGCACAGAGAATTATTCCTGCGGTACACTTGTCTTAACCCCGAAGTATTTTCTTCTCCTCTCTCTACAGGTTGCTTCGCTCGACGGCGCTAACTACGCCACAAGACAAAAAGCTATTTCGCTAACTCCTAGCGAGCTAGCCAGCGAAAGCGACGCGAAGGAGGAGACATTTCAAGAAAAAAGATTCTGGAAGGACTCGCCCGCCTCATCTCGGACATGCCTCTGGAGAAAGGAAAATTAAAGGCGAGACTTCAAAGGAAAACCAACGGGACAGCGAGCCCAACTTTGCGCGCCTGTCCCAGTGGATGCGGTTTCTCCCTCGCAGCAACAAACACCCACGAGGCCTGTTCAGTCTGCCTGGGAATGCTTCATGTAAAAACAGCACTGGATACACCCGATTTTTGCCCACACTGCAGCCTCATGATAGATGCGGTGCTGCGGCATCGGGTTGACCTCGTCGCCAAGGCCATGGGCGTTTCAGCGACACCAGCGTACACCACGGAGCCCCTCACTCCTACCGGAGCTAGAGAACATGGCTCTACATGACAGCACACGAGTCGACTGGGGCGACAGCCCTGACGTGCTGGCTCCTATGGTGGACCTAACAGTCGAGTTCGACACCCATGGCATGATGAACGAGGACGAGATCTCGATTTCAGCCTCGGGCGAATTTTCAACGGAGGAGGCAGACGTGGAACTGGAAGATCAGGGTGAAGATCTCTCCCAGACCCCGGTAACTGTGCTCCCAGAAACTGACTTTTCCATCCCTGCTCTGTTCGACTTGTGCCACAGAGCAACGGACGCGCTGCACATTCCATGGCCCGAACCTCCGCCTCGCCAACAGGTCACGAGGCTGGCAGGAAACTATTTTTACTCGAAGCAGCAGGCCGCCACGAGGCAAAGGATGCCCGTGTTCCCGGACTTCCTCACAGAACTAACTCGCACCTGGACTCAACCAAGAGCCCCTATGCTCCTTCCCCTCTCACAGTTCCTCGACGTAGACGGGATGGATGAGGTGGGAATAGCTAAGGTGCCTCAGATGGAGGACAAACTAGCGTCTCACCTGGCTCCTAAGTCATCAGGAACAAACCCAACTCTTCCCAGCAAGGCTTGTCAAGCTTCAGCGTCTCTACTCGAGAAGTGCTACAGGGCTCAGGGACTCGCGGCACGCGCCATGAACGCGTCCGCGTTAATGCAGGCTTACCTGGCCGAAAAACTGCAACAGCTCCAAATAACGGACAAGCAGGCAGCCGCCGACTTGCTGGACTAAGCCCGCAGAGCAACAGACTTTGTGCTCCGTATGATGGGGACAGCTGCTGTTGCACAAGGCAGGGGAATGGCAGAAGTGGTCATTGCGATCCGCCACCTCTGGATGACTTTAACGGATCTCCCGGAGGGACAAAAGGTGCCTTTTCTCCACCACTCGATAGAGCCGACGGGATTGTTTGGTAAAGCTTTGGAGCGAATTCAGACCAAGCTGGACCAAAGACGCAGACAGGCGGAAGCTCTCCGGGTGGGCATTCCCCGGAGAAGCTTCGCCCCCCCAAGGGAGTCTGCTGGAAGCAGACCTGCGCAGTCTCGGCACCACTCGGCAACGCGTGCCCCACCGCAGAAGCGGCCAGCATACGAGGAAGAGCCCCGGCAGAGACCCCCGCCGGGCCAGCCTCGCGCCGAGCACGCATGGAGCAAAAACAGGTTTGTTCCCCGCCAGGCGACCAAACACAGGGCCTCCTCGGCGAATCGGGACAACAGACAAAAACGTGCCTGATGAACCAGGTCCACGTTTCCATGTTACACGATCACCCCCCACGTGGTAACGGGAATGATCCCTTCATGTCCAGACTTTACTTGTAACAGTACAAAAAGCTGGTATATTTACAGCATGCACAAATCATGCTTTCTCTGCTGTGAGTGACATAGAATCATGTACGACGTACGTCATTGCACATAAGCACGAATACAGTTCATGAAACAGCTCCTCTCTGTTTTATTAACTCTCAAAACAACAACAACAGCAACAACAGCAACAACAGCAACAGCAACAACAACAACAACACACAAATATCTTCAGCAAAACAGGTGCCTCTGGCCTGCAATCCGTCATAAAGGGAGGGGGCCTTTTCCCCCCCCTCCCTCACGGCCCACGGGGTATTAGCCTAATCAATAAACCCCAGCAGAGTCCCTCTGATTCATCTGCAGTAAGCAGACACAGAGGCGTCTGCAAACACCCCCCACACCTCTCATGGAGACAGGTGAGGAGGGTCACGTGCTCAAGCCCTCGCTCCATTGTGAACGGTGGGACAGCCAATACACTAACCAGACGAACATGTGACATGTCCGCACCTCAGGGAGGCAAGCTGACAGAGTCTGACGACAGGGGGGCTACATCAGATGCCCTCAAGCAGCCACAAACTTCACACCTTCACAGCAGCGACTGTGTTCAGCCTGCTGTGGATGAAAACAAGTCAGAGCTGAATCAGATCTCTCTTCCTGTTTTTTGAGGGGGACTGGGCTCTTTATCACCAAATAATCTGAAGTCTGCCAAACCAAAAGGAACACCCCCACGTTCTCACGTTGCAGCCGCTCCTTTGTTATTAACGAGGGACACTCAATGTCCAAGCAGTAGTCAGACAGCACGTGACCTCCCGCTCTATGCTGATCCAGATCTGCTTTCAAAAATAATTCTCCCAACGGGTGAAACACAGACCTCGGTCAGTTTACCTGGTACCAATACTCCATTAAAGCCAAGGACCAGTAAAGTAAGTAAGTAAGTAATTTTTATTTATATAGCAGACATGAGAGTCACAAAGTGCTTCACAAGAGGAAAAATAAAATCATAAAATCACAGAAAAATAAAATCATAAAATCACAGAGATACTATACAAAAAGGTAAAAACATAAGCTCTAAAAACAATGTACAAAGTTAACCAAACGCCTATCTGAAAAGATAAGTCTTAAGACTGCTTTTAAATGCAGCTGTTGACTCGGAGCAGCGTATTGTTATAGGGAGAGCGTTCCAGAGCCTCGGAGCCACCACTTGAAATGCTCTATCGCCACGAGTTCTAAAATGAGTTCTCGGAACTGTCAGCAGTAGCTTATTGGAAGACCTCAGAGTTCTAGATGGACAAAGAGGCTTCAAAAGGTCCAATAAATATTTAGGAGCCTCACCATGTAATGCTTTAAAAGTTAATAATAAAATTTTAAAATGTGACCTAAAATGAACTGGGAGCCAGTGTAGAGAGGCCAGAACCGGAGTGATATGAGCTGTTCTGGGGGTTCTAGTCAAAAGCCTGGCTGCAGCGTTTTGCACAGATTGAAGGGAAGCTATGGAGGATTTACTAATCCCCACTAAAAGGCTGTTACAATAGTCTAGGCGAGAAGAAATAAATGCATGGACAATCATTTCTAATTCCTTTTGTGATACAATAGCACGTAGCTTAGAAATATTCCTTAAATGATAAAAACTGTTTCGAACTAACAATTTGCAATGATTGTCCATTGACAGAGAGCTGTCAAAGAGAACACCCAGATATCTGAGGTTGTTTTTGTTCGCAAGGTTTAGGAACCCAAGATGCTTCTTGATTTCAATGATTTTATCATCCGGAGCAACGATAAGCGTTTCAGTCTTGTTAGCATTTAGCTGCAGGTGGTTATCATTAAGCCATATCTTAATGGCTGATAGGCAGTTACTGAGTTCAGTCAATTTATAGAATTCAGACAGTCGAAATGAACAATACAATTGAATGTCATCAGCGTACACATGGTATGAGACGTTACTAAAGCTATTTAAGATAAAGCCTAATGGGCGTAGGTACAATAAAAAGAGGATCGGGCCCAAAACTGAACCCTGGGGCACCCCATAGGGCAGATCAGAAACGTCAGAATGAACATTGTTCATGAAAACAGTAAAAGACCTATTAGATAAATAAGAATTGAACCAATTTAAAACCGTACCAGAAATACCAAACAGGTCACATAATCTGTTAATGAGAACAGTGTGATCCACTGTATCAAATGCTGAAGTCAAGTCCAAAGCAACAAACACAGTGTAATGTCCAGTATCAGCTGCCATCAACACATCACTAGAAACTTTTAGTAATGCAGATTCAGTGGAATGCAGTCTACGAAAACCAGACTGGAAACTGTCCAAAAGATCATTGTCCTCAATATAAAAGTTCAGTTGTTGAGCTACAACCTTCTCAAGGATTTTCGACAAAAAAGGAAGTTTAGAAATGGGTCTATATCCACAATATTCTTGAGGGTGTCACTGTAGAAGCGAATGTGCATTGTACTTCCTGTCCGACACCGGAAGTGCCTGTATTCCATAGGCGGAGTATGGATCGCGGGTGTTTTT
The DNA here is from genome assembly GCA_038048925.1 of Garcialebias charrua. Taxonomy (NCBI): domain Eukaryota; kingdom Metazoa; phylum Chordata; class Actinopteri; order Cyprinodontiformes; family Rivulidae; genus Garcialebias; species Garcialebias charrua. Next base: position 27,384 of record JBBPBX010039145.1, read on the forward strand.
GAAAGTTATTTTCATTCATTTTATCGGAGCAAACACAGCTTTTGTTTAAACGGAACGTTTACTGAAATGTCCTACCGGGGTTCAGGTACCTGCTGTGCTGTTCGCGGCTGCACCAACAACCGGACCAAGCTAAATCTTTGGCTAAAACAACAGTGTTTTCAACACGGACCCAAAACAAAGAAAGAGTGTTCCTGCATCCTTCTCTATGGCTGTGTCTGCGCGATCAGGTAACATCTGTAATTTCTTTTTATTCAGGGAGGGTTTATTAATGAGAGTTTTGGATGATTTACTGTCTTAAAATGATATATGTCAGGCGCGACCGGTATTTTTAGCCGAGATAGCTGCTAATAAACCTTAGCCGAGAGGCCGGAGCAAACGCGTTCGCTATTTATGTATTTTTAAATTATGTCTGCGCGATCAGGTAACATCTTTTTATTCGGGGAGGGTTTATTAATGAGAGTTTTGGAAGATTTACTGTCTTAAAACGATAGATCTCAGACGCGACCGGTATTTTTAGCCGAGATAGCTGCTAATAAACCTTAGCCGAGAGGCCGGAGCAAACGCGTTCGCTATTTATGTAGTTTTAAATTATGTCTGCGCGATCAGGTAACATCTTTTTATTCGGGGAGGGTTTATTAATGAGAGTTTTGGAAGATTTACTGTCTTAAAACGATAGATCTCAGACGCGACAGGTACTTTTAGCCGAGATAGCTGCTAATAAACCTTAGCCGAGAGGCCGGAGCAAACGCGTTCGCTATTTATGTATTTTTAAATTATGTCAGCGCGATCAGGTCACATCTGTTATTTCTTTTTATTCGGGGAGGGATATTAATGAGAGTTTTGGAAGATTTACTGTCTTAAAACGATAGATCTCAGATGCGACCGGTATTTTTAGCCGAGATAGCTGCTAACAAACCTTAGCCGAGAGGCCGGAGCAAACGCGTTCGCTATTTATGTATTTTTAAATTATGTCAGCGCGATCAGGTCACATCTGTTATTTCTTTTTATTTGTCCCTCCTCTTTTAACAAAACGAGTGGTGTTCCCACATTTTTAATGAACTAAAACAACAAAGTTTGGACTGTCTTCAACTGTATTACTCGCATGTAAACAAACGGTGTTTCCGGTCAACCGGAAGTCGTGTGCACATTTCGCGCAAAGCGTCATGGGGCGTAGGAATAATGTGGATAGTTTTCAGGCAGAGTACAGTCCAGGTTAGGCTTTTTTAACAGAGGACAGACAACAGCAGTTTTAAAACATTGAGGTACAGATCCAGAACTAAGAGATAAATTTATCAGGCTGACTACACTGGGACCAATAAAATCAAAAACATCTTTAAAAAGAGATGATGGAAGAACATCCAGTGGACTCGATGACATTGTCATGTGTGTCAAAAGATCAGAAATGTCCTTAACGGACACTGGGTCAAAAGAGGACCATGTCGTCAAGGTCAACGGTCGAGGGTCCACATAACTGGATGTTGACGGTAAGATACCAGCTCTGATGTTAGCAACTTTGTCAATAAAATTTTTTAAAAACAAATTACAATCAGCATAATTAAAATTACTTTGAAGTGAACACATCGGAGAAACAATGTTTTTGATCGTGTCAAATAAGATTTTTGGATTTCGTCCTTTTGATTTGATGAGATTAGCAAAATAATTTGATCTTGCATTCTTAATCATCTCATTTAAGGAACAGATTAAGTCTTTTAGATGAAGCCTGTGAACCTCTAAATCAGTACGTTTCCATAAACGTTCTGTTTTTCGACATAATCTCCTCAATGACATGATTTCATTATTAATCCAAGGGGAGTTTGTACCACGAACAGTGCTTTGTTTCAAAGGTGCAATTAAATTCAAGATATCAGTACAGTAAGCATTAAAACATGATACTGCTTGGTCCACATTCAAAGAGTTAAAAACTAAGTGTGAAGGATCAAAATGCGAAATAAAAGTTTTGGCTGTGTGCTCAGTTATTATTCTTTTTTGGATCAAGCGACTAGGAGGAGCAGGATCAGTGCTGAAGGACAAATTAAAATATAAGCAACTGTGATCACTGAAAAATATGTCCTCTACACAAACAAGATCAATGTTGAGGCCAAAGGAAAAAAGAAGATCCAAAGTATGACCTTTGCAATGTGTGGGTACATGAACATGCTGAGTAAAATGAAAAGACTCAGTAATAGAGATAAGATCAACTGCTGCTTTACAAGAATCATCATCTACATGTAAATTGAAATCACCCAAAATTATAATTTTCTCCAGCTTGATGATAGTAGACAGCAGCTCAGTAAATTCAGATAAAAACTCTCCGGCTGCGCCAGGAGGTCTGTATACCAAAATACAGTAAAATAAATTAAAAGAGCCAACTTTAATTATTTGAAGTTCAAATGTAGAAAAAGTTGGTGGTTTTACCAGTCTGCAGGAGAAAGTGTCTTTAAACATGGTCGCCAGTCCACCTCCTCTGCGCCCTTCTCTAGGAGTTGCAAGCACCGAACAGTTTCCTGGACAGAGCTCCCGCAGGTGAACAAAATCCAAACTTTGTTGCCATGTTTCAGTTAAAAACATGAAGTGAAGAGATTCCTTTGTGAACAATTCGTTCACAGCAAATGACTTGTTGCTGATGGAACGAACGTTGAGGAGGGCCATGCG
>JBBPBX010039146.1:0-23243 GCA_038048925.1 Garcialebias charrua
TTTAGAAAATGTTGTTTTGTTTCTCTAAAAGAAAAATATTACTTTTCTGCTTTGTAAACCTCCTGAATGAAATATAACTGTTATTTGTGAGGCTCACTTTGCTGGAGAAGCACTGTGAAGGAGCCAGAAGTGCAGAAAACAGAAGACAAAGTGATGTGTTTATTTTTTTGTCTTCTGCAGGAGAACCAATAAACATTGGAGAAACAGTATTTTGACGTGCTGTCGTGTGTCCAAAAACAAGCATCGTCACACCTGTTTACACGGACACTGTGTGGGGGAAACGCAACTTTTGGGTATGTTAATTAGGTTGAAAGTTTTGCGTTGACATGGGCGAATTCTGTGGATACGACTCTCTCCCCCCCACCCCCCGTACTCATGAATTTACTGTAGTTACCATGCTGGGCCATTAGATGGCGCTGTGATTTTTGGAACCTTCACCACTGCGCATGTGTGCAGCCTGGGGTAAACAGAGCACACGAGGCAGCCTGTTTTCCTCTCTGGCTAAAAGTTCAGCTACTACAAGTTGTTGTCAACAAGTTAACAACAAGTTAAAGCTGGAATTTGGATAAGAGTCAACAGATTTGACACCAAGTGGGACCGCTTCATCTGCACACCAGTTGCTGACTGGACCGGAACCGAGTCAACATGTCTGACTTTAGTCCGTGAGAATCAGCTGATTTACAGCAGCGCTACAAGGTAAACAATGTTCTTAATAATGTTTCCTTGTGTTTAGTTCGATCACAGAACAACCAACTGAGGTTTTATTTTTATTTTTTTCCTGCGAGGTCGAAGCTGTTCCACGAAGCGGACCGGCGGTTCGGATGTGGGTCCAGTTTCCACCAGGATGAAAACAACAGAGTCCAGTTCATTAAAGTTCGGTTAACGTGTTTTTAAAAGTGTTCAATTTAATTCTCAGTGTTTGTGACATGAGTTTGTGGTGTTGAATAAACAAATAAATAAAAAATCAACCTGGTGTCTTCATTTTCAGCAGCATGTTAGGCATGACGTAACGAGTCCAGATAGCTTCATTTAGCTCAGATAAATGTAAATATCTCCCACGCTAACATAAATACTGTTTATTATTGTTAAACTGTTAATATATAGCACATTTAGTATGTTATAGTGCAGCGTGACACGTGAAATGTCCGACTGCCTCGTTAACAGACAACTGGATCCAGGCAGCTGGCTCTCTTCCAACACAGATGCAGGTAAGGTGTAGAATAATTAAATATGAGAATCAAAATATATTCCATCAGCTATAGTTCAGAAAGTGGTGCGTGTGTCCACTGTCCAGTCCACCGCCATTGTTAAAATGCCGGCTGTCTGCGCGTGCGTGCTGCGTGCATGTGTTCAAATAAAAGCTCCACGGGAGATGTTTACATTATCAACGGGGGGTCTGCGAAAAACTTCCACCTTGAGAGCAGGGTCAGAAAAGTATCGGAGTCATCGAGGGGGGCCAGCAGCGTCGTGTAGGCGATAAGCAAAGTCGCAAAGAGAAAGTAGCGGTTACACTCAAAATACGCGCCGTGTAAACAGGGCCTTAGAGAGGTCACGGTTGAGAGCTTCAGATCTTTTTGCAAGATATTCCAGGATACAGAAGTGGAGCAGGAGAAGGCCCTTTTGCCTAGTTCAGTCCACACTGAAGGAACACTGCATGTAATCATGTCCTGAGAGTGCATGCTGTAGCTACACTCACACAGTGACATGTAGGAGGAGATGTAAGAAGAGAACAAACCAATTAGTGATTTAAAGATGAAAATGTACCAGTGAGAGTCTGCATGAAGTTAATGAGGTCCAGTTAACCAGTGAATACAGGGTGCAATGGTGGGTACTGTAGTTACAGCCAGTTATGAATCTTACCGCACTGTGATGGGCAAAGTCCAACATCTGCAGGGTGCTTGTAAGGGCATTCATGCATGGGCGTAGCCAGGATTTTATGAGGGGCGGTTCGTTTGAAGGAAAGTGGACCTGGAAAGAGCAACACGCCTCGGTGGTTCACTGGAAGCACGTCGGGTTGCCACTCCAAACTTTATCCCGACTCGGGTTCGATCCTCACTTGGTTTAACTTATTTTACGTTTGTCTTTTATTGGATAAAAAAAGGAGTTTGTGTTAACCACAGGCATATTAAGTCTATGGTGTTAACCGGTTCGACATTAGCGGCGTTTCCATACCTTCTTTTTCCACCTCTCTTAACACAGAACTTGTGTTGTGCGGGAGTTGTAGGCGGGACTTCATAGGCAAAGTGGGCGGTTCATTCAAACCCCCGGACCCCCCCTGGCTACGCGCATGATTCATGTAAATGTCACCGTAGTCAATGGAGGGAAGGAAAGTCACAGTTACAAGGCGTTTCCTAGCATTCCTAATTCTGAATGCTCTATTTCTGAAAAAGAAACCCAATTTAACTTTCAGTTTCCTTAACAAGTTTTCCACGTGGAGCTTAAAAGAGAGATGTAAATCGAACAAGATACCGAAATATTTTTAGGAATAAACAAACTTAATAGGAGCACCATTCAAGGATAAAATCAGAGGAAGATCTGCTGGGACTGACTTCCTATTTGATAAAAACCTTCCCTTTGGTTTTGTTGGTGTTTAGGACAAATTTGAGGTGAAACTAATCTGACAGGATGATGTCAAAGGCGGACTGCAAAAGCTGGAGAGCCTTAGCAACTGTTTTAGCTCGACAATAAACATCTGTATCATCAGCATAGAAATGTAAGATGCATCAGAGGTGCTCTGACCTAATAATAATAATAATAATAATGAATTCCATTTATAATGCACTTTTCATTAATAAAAATCTCAAAGTGCTACAAAGTGCAACAAAGCAAAGATCAAAATAAAACAAGTGATAAAATCAAATAAAATCAATAATAATATCTACTAAGATCAAAGATAAAATCATGTGGAGGCAGAATAGGCTTGCTTAAAAAGAAAGGTCTTTATGCTGCTTTTAAAGTCAACCAGTGACTGTGGAGCTCTCAGGTCGTCAGGGAGGGAGTTCCACAGGCGGGGGGCAGCCACACAGAATGCTCGGTCTCCCATGGTCCTCAATTTGGTCCGAGGAATATGAAGGAAATTACTGTTCTGTGATCGTAGAGACCGGGTGGATGAATATGGTGCAAGAATGTCCTTTAGATAGTCAAGTGAAGTGCTGTGCAAGCATTGATGGGTAATGCGAGCAGTAATGTAATGTACCTACCGGTACATTACCTATGTAGAGTGTAAAGAGGGTGAGTCTATGTTCTGAGAAACCCATTTCTGAGAACTTATGACATAAGATGTAATGGTCCACAGTGTCAAAAGCTTTAGAAAGGTCTAAGTAAAGTGCAGCACAATAATCCTTAGCATCCATTGCTACAACAATGTCATTAAAAACCTTCAGGGAAGCAGTCGTTATGCTGTGTTGTTTCCTGAAACCAGAGTGATGGAGAGGTAAGATATTAAAATGAGCCCAAATACTTTTTGATTTGAGATTTATCAGTTTTTCTAGAATCTTGGCGAAAATGCAGAGTTTAGAGATAGGTTGATAATTGTTCAGTGAGGTGGGGTCACCTCCCTTCAGCAAAGACAGAACAAAGGCTGTTTTCTAAGCGTCTGGAATGGAATTTTGGCTTATGGACAGGTTAAAGATGTGGGACAATGGTACTGTGATGATATTACAGTATATGATATAATATGTATTTATCAGTGCGTGTATTTATTCAGTTCCTCTGCGTGTTATCATTTGTCTCCAGATTGTCCTTTATGGTGTTGTGTTCTGCCTCCCGTCCTGTCTGCCTTGTTGTAAGCTGCCATGTCAACCCTTTGATTTTGTTTCTGTAAATAAATCTTGCTTAACTTTTATCTTGAGTCTGCTGCCATCGTCCTGCATGTGGGTTCAACAGTGGTGGAGAAAGTACTCAAACACTGTACTTAAGTAAAAGTACAAATAAACAGACAAAAATTTACTCTAGTAAAAGTAGAAGTACCATATTAATATTTTTACTTAAGTAAAAGTAAATAAGTACTTGCTTTTAAAAATACTTAAAGTATTAAAGTAAAAGTACTTGCTGAATGTATTAACTAATGCAATGGTCTACAATACCATTAAGTGTGCGTACTGTATGCATATTTTCTGTAATACATTAATAGTGTTGAGCCATTTTAATGAACAATGCTGCAGATAATGCATGTTTTTATTGTGTTTACTCTGTGACACAGTTCACACTTGGACTTTTGATTCTGTGTGTCAGAATTTCAGTGATGAGTTAAATACCATTAAGCAAAATAAGAAAGAGGAATGATTATACCTTTGAAAGTTTTTATTTAACACAAAATAAAACCAATGTGTCATTTTAACTGCAGTAAACACATTTAAGTAAAAGTTGTCTGTTTGAAAAAAGGAGCATTAGACACAACTAACAAAGGAATAGATCACTTCAACTCGTTTGTCATCAACTCTAGTTAAAATATTGTCTAGTCAATCTTGTAATGGATCAACAATGAACAATACTTTAACTTCCTGACAACATTTTCAAAACTTGGACCTGAGTGTCGAGACATTTGGAGAAATCTCTTGTCTCCTAACATCCCATGAACTGACACATTTTAATATTGCAGCAAGAATTTCTTGTTCAAGTTCAGAAGAAGTTGGTTTTCAAAGTTTTTGAGTCCATGTCTGGCTCTTTAGGGAGAGAGAATCTGTCCTGCTGTACTGAACAGTCTTTCAATAGTCTTTCAATAATATTTCAATAGTCTTTCAATAATATTTCAATAAAGCCATGGGTGTTGTGTATCTTCTGGATGAATCTTTGTGGTGGAATCCATTTTGTGTGTGTTAGTGGTGCTGTGGGTGCTCCCAGCTAAATGACTTATACACAAGAATATACATCTCACACAAAACCATAAATAGTAATTTGCATATAAACCAATTTATGAATATTTGTTCAGAAATTTAGTTTTAATCATTTTCTTAAATATAGATATTGACTTTGCAATTTTAATAGCAAGTTCCAAACTATTCCATAGTCCTATTCCCTGTACTAAAGTTGACCTGCTCTTAATAAACTAGTTCTGTACTGTATTGTGGCGTAACAAATATATCTGTTCCCTTGAGATTATAATTACTAGTCCTTTTTACAAAAAGCCTTTGGATGTTTGAGGGTAATGAGAAATTCTGAGCTTTGAACAATAATAAAACAATATTATAGTCAACCAAATCATAAAACTTTAGCAATTTCAATTTGTAAAACAAAACATTTGATGGATGGCAGTAATGTTTTCTTGTAATAATTCTTATGGCTCTCTTCTGTAAAGTAAAAATAGGCTTAGTTACAGTTTTGCACGCTGTACCCCAAATATCTATACAGTAAATTAAGTGCGGGAGTATAATCGTATTATATAACAATTTTTTTAAAGTAGTTTGTGTTAACCACAGGCATATTAACTCCTTTTTTTTTCCAATAAAAGACAAACGTAAAATAATTTCAACCAAGTGAGAATTGAACCCAAGTCTAAATAAGGTTTGGAGTGGCAACGCGACGCGTTTCCAGTGGACCACCGAGGTGTGTTGCCTTATCAGGACAACTTTTCCTTTAAACGAACCACCCCTCATAAACACGCATTTTTACGCATAACAGTAGAGTTTGCTTTGTTTTAAAAGCTGCGCGCATGCGCAATCCTCTTCATTTTGTCAACTTTACATGCGCATGCTTTTGTGTGCACGCGTGCTCGTAAATATATATATATATAAATATATATGTATTGGTGTGTGTGTGTGTGTGTGTGTGTGTGTGTGTGTTGGGGGCAATGTGCGGGCACACAGACGAGTTTCTCTTCAAAACTATAAACCAAAAAATGCCCACAAACTTTCAACCAATCACACGCTGCAAGCCGCATAGTCCGCATCTCGGAGTTCTGACTGGGGGCCATGTACAAGACGGCTATCACCGGGGGATCGCAGCGGGAGTGCAGACGGAAGTTGCGCAAATTTTTTTCACTCTACGGGGGGTAAAAGACGTGCGACAAGAAGTATAAACCAGCCTTTACTCTTCACATTAATTCCTCAAACGGAGCTAGTACACCTATAACCTTTTTTTCCCATCAGAACCTACTCATGAGCAATAAAGTTGTCTGGAAGTTCATATTCAGACCCATATTTTTCCAGAGCTGGCTCCTGTTCAAACTGAGACTGGAACATGTAAAGCTGCTGTTCCAGCAAGTCCACATGTCTTGTTGGAGTCTTCGTATGAGCTGGTTGAGCTGCAGTAAGGTAAGATGAAGTGTTTAAAATGTTCAACCTTTCTACATCCAACAGAAACCACTTCAGCTGCACTCCTGAGCTAAAAGACCCGGCTAACAAAAAGCTAGAGGGTGTGAGCTACACAACAGCAGGCTGGGGAGGCCAGCGTCACTCAGCACCTTAAAGCTGCAGTATGTAGTTTCTGGAAAACGTACTTAGAAAAATTTTCAACAGAGACACCTTTCTGGTCCCTCCCCCTTGCTCTCGGCTGACCTGCAACTCACCCTCCTTAGCTCCTCCTCCACAGCATGGCCTGTCTCGTGACTGGCCAGGCGGGGTTGGGACAGGCAGGGGATGGGCGGGGGATGGGCGTGAGAAGCTCGTTCATGAACCAAACTCTGTTTTTATTGGCTGGTTAACGGTGGGTCACTGTGGGTTTTTAGAAATGCTTGTGTACCACCGGGAGAAGCCAGAGGACTATAGTTTTTTCAGAGATTACCTGTCAACATCAGTCTGTCAAGAAATATTGACAGAGTGAAGAAATATGTTACAAATATATTTTTAGAAAAGTTACATACAGCAGCTTTAATCATGTTTTTAGCATTGTCTCTGAGCCCAACATGAACAGAACTTTTGGGAATATTCCACGTCTTAAGCATATAATCAAACACACCTGCTATGGTGCTGCTAATATGTGAACCCTGAAGTTGGTCTGTCTGTAACACGGCTCTCTGGAGGGTAAAATCTTTAGTACTGCTCGTCCAAATATCCCTAGTCAGACTGAATGCAGTGTAGCACGAAGCTGCACTGGAAATGCTGCTTTTCCATTAGTAACGGTACAGCACAGTTCGACTCTGCATGGTTACAAGGCTTTTCCACTAGTAACGGTATGTAGAACCGGTACCTTATTTCAGAACCCTTTCCTCTGTGGTTACAAGCGAGCCGAGTCGGCACCAAAACGTGACATTGGTCGGTCACTGACCGATCAGGGGTGGAGTCACTGGGGCTTTGAGAATTTTTCCAACATGATATCTGTCATTTCCAATTACTGGTGTTCATACTCGAGGAGTAACTGGGCCTATTTTTAAGAATATAAAAATCAATTATGACAACACAATGGTCTAATGCTGAAGTATAGGCATTTTTTTGTGCTTCGTGGCCGACGACAAAATTCAGAGTGAGTTAGGCTACATTCACACTGCAGTTCTTAATGTTCAATTCCGATTTTTTTTTTTTATCCGATCTTTTGGTGTGAACGTTCACACTACATTTTTAATGCGACCAGCATCAGACCTGGCATGACTCCAGTGTGAACGTTCTACGTTGCAGAAGTGACCCGCATGCGCAGAAGAAAACATTAGCGCGCTGATCAGTGCAGCTGTAGATGTGATGAAATATTAAAAATTGAGCTTTAGCTGTGTTCTGCTCCATGCCTCTTTTGGATCCACGTTCCGCGCTGCGGCTCATGTCTCAGCCTGCGTGACGTGACACGCAGGCTGCGAGTTGCTGGTCGCTTGTTTTTGTCCCGAGATCTGTCAACACTGCTGACGCAGCACCCTGTGTTTCAGGAAGTAAACGTGGACGCGCGCAACAGTTTTCAGTGTGTGTTCGTAATTTTGAAGTTGTTGTCCAAATGATGAATGATTAAAATGATTAAAAGCAAAAACTGAGAAGAAAGCAAGCGAGTGGTGTGTGCGTCGGTCTCACATCACTGCAAGTACAGAGAGCTCGTCTCCCCCCGCTAGCCCACACCCCGCTCTTGCTGCTGTACCCTCTGTCTGTACAAACATGCGCGGGCTCAATTAAATGAGCCGCACGTGTTCTGAAAAAGTCAGATGTAAGTCACATGAGCGTTCAGACTGCAGTCGCTTTGAAAACATTAGAAAGATATCTGATTTAAAACCACATACTGAATCGGCCTGGGTCGGATTTGAAAACATCGGATTTGTCGTGTTCAGACTGTTATAAAAAAATCGGATATGGGTCAGATTTGCCTGCAGTGTGAACGTAGCCTTAGATGGAGCTCCGCCGGTTCTCTCCACTGGAGCCCCAGAGCCCCCTCAGGTCGTGTTCCAAAAAATGGAATCACATTTGAAAAAACAGAATCACCTTTGGAAACAGCATAATCACATTTGAAAATATAGAATTTCATTTGAAAAAACTGAATCACATTTGAACCAACGGAATTACATTAAGCTAAACTGGAAGTGTTTTTTTTTCTTCTTTAAAAAACAAACTTTATTAACAACTAGGGATGGGGCAGATCCGATCCAGTATCGGTATCGGTATCCGATACCAGCAGAATGTAAGTATCGGGTATCGGAACCAACCTGCCGATATTTCCGATACTTTCTAGATGTCAGAGAGCACATATATTTCACCATACTCTGTGACTTCTGTCTTAACATTGTTACTTAGCGGTATATTAGTGTTCAATTATAGATTAAATCTGTATCTGTTGATAAAATTCAACAAGAATTACAACTCATATAGTGCCAGAATTAAAAATAAGACTAGAAAATGGGGAGTAGAATGTGATGATTTCCCATAATGCTTAGCAGTATTTTAGACTAGTGTTCCTTGCACCATGAGTCAGAAGGACGTCTGTGGAAGAGACCTGCCTCTTCTTGTATGCCATTTGTTTGTGAATTACTGTAGTGAGGCTCAGAGTGTCTTCTTTGGGTTTACCCCACACAAGTCCGAGTTTTGTGCAACATACGTGCTCTCCCTTCAAGAACTTAATTATTACAGCCTCCTATGCTTGAACACCGATATCGGATCGGAAAAGTATCGGTATCGGCCGATACTCAGTTGTTATGTATCGGATCGGATCGGAAGTGAGAAATGTGGATCGGTGCATCCCTATTAACAACATAAAACAGAACAACAGAACAATGTACAGTAAACACACCACTTCTGCTTTGGCTTAATGTAATTCCATTTTTTTCAAATGTTGGGTTTTTGTTGTGTTTTTCAAATGTAATTCTGTTTTTTCAAATGTTGTTCATTTATACCTTAGGGCCACAGTCCAGACTTGATCTCTGTCATTACCAGGTGAGTGGCTCGTCCTGTTCGGGTGGCCCTGGGGACTCTGGGCTCGGGGTCCTTCTTGGGGTCTTAGGCTTTGATTGCCCCTTCGTCTGCCTCGGGCCTTGGGGGGGGGGGGGTATCTCTGATGCTTCACGGTCGCTGCTGAATGTTCTATTGGAGGAACCCTATTCACCTATGCATGCTCACAGCCACACACAAACGGATGCAGGGATGTATATGTAGATATCATATGCAGATATATAGATGGATATGTGATATCAGAGAGTCAGAGTCAGAGAGTCTTTATTGTCATTTGCACCGCATGTGGTACATGTGATGAAAACGAGATTATGTACACGGGGTCCCAGTTACATCCAACAACAAATGCAAGAGAAAAACAGTAATAACATCTAGAATTAACTAAGAAAAACATCAACTAGTAATACACTAAGCCTAATATAGTGGGAATAAACAGCAGCACGAACATGAGTTTGTATGAGCAGATGGTCACAGATGAACACAGCAACAAGAAAACAGATCAGCATCAGCATGATGTGATATTTTGCAGTGTTTATTTTTTATTTTATTTTTATTTATTCATGAGTCTAACAGCCTCAGGGTAGAAGCTGTTCCTCAGTCTAGTGGTTCTACATTTGATGCTCCTCAACCTCCGTCCTGAGGGGAGTGGGGCAAAGAGTGAGTGTGCTGGGTGAGTGAGGTCTTTCATGATGCAGGTGGCTCTTTTCCTGCATCTGGAGGTGTAAATGTCTGTGATGGTGGGGAGACTGACTCCAACAGACTTCTGTGCAGCCTTCACCACTCTCTGTAGAGCTTTCCTCTCTTCAACTGTGCAGCCTCCATGCCACACGTTGATGCTGGAGCACAGGATGCTCTCCACTGCACACCTGTAGAAGGAGGTGAGGACTGGGCTGCTCAGACCAGCTCGTCTCAGCCGTCTGAGGAAGTAGAGTCTCTGATGACCTTTCTTGATCAGGCTGGTGGTGTTGTTGCTCCAGCTGAGGTTATCATTCAAGTGTACACCCAAGTATATGTATGTATACTGTATTTATATTTGTAGGTATGGGTATGTTTATTTATGGAAATGACTGCAAGGTCATGAATATTATTAGTCTTTATGAGTGTGTGTTTCGTTGCTGTGTTCTGTCATGTGCTTTGCAGGATTGCGGACGGAGGTTTGGTGTGTTTGCCTTGTGCTCTTTTTGTGGATAATTGTTGTGTTTTGTTGTCTTACTTTCTACTCTTTCCTTTCTCTCTATTAAAAAATAATAATTCATATTGGTGTGAGAGGATGGCTGTAAGGTGAGAAGGGAGGCCATCTATAATGGAAAAAAAAATATTCAGAGTCACTCGAACAGCATTTTTCTAAAGTTATTTTGCCAACACAACTCTTAAACCCTAATGACCTAACATGTGATTGCAGAGAAAATCCCCTAAATTTAAAGAAAAATAAAATTGTACTAATATTCTGTGCAGTGTTGTAATGTAACAAAGTAGAAACACTTCATTTTTGTACTTAAGTAGAATTTGGACATATTTTTTCTTTACTTCGTTATTTACATTTCTAGCAACTTTCACTTTTACTTCACTACATTTCCTTAATAAAATGTGTACTTTTACTTCAATATATTTCCCTTAACCATCTTACTTTGTAGTTACTAGTTACTAATTTAAAATGAGAAGAAATCTGAATGGGCAATGCCTGTTTGTTCTCCCAGTCTGACTTGACGTGGCCCCTTCTCTCTCCCACACAGACACTCTCAATCACAAACCCAGCCCCTCCACCACCGCTTGTGTGAAACCTGCAGCTCCCACTGTGAACAAGTTAGATGTACAGTATACAGATATCAATCATTACAATAGATCTTTGTTGACTCACAGTGGAGTCATATTCCTGATAGATGTGAAAATGATGGTAACTGATAAAAAGGAGATGTTTGGTGTTCTCAATCTCTAGGACATGAACTGCTTCAAGAGCATAGGAACTATTAGTTCCTATGCTATTATATTAGACCTTCGAAACACCACCTCCCTTTCTCTGTTCAAGACAGCCCTGAAAACATATCTCTTTAGACTAGCCTATCATTAACTTTACTAAATGTATTTTTTATTATTTTGCATTCTATAATCTTTATGTATTTTATATTTCAATGATAATGTTTGAACTGTATTGGTTTGTTAAGTGTCCTTGGGTGTCCTGAAAAGCGCTTTTAAATAAAATGATTATTATTATATTATTATTATATATTATCCAATAATATATCCTATACCATTAAATAGTCAGAAAGAAACAAGCCATAACCAAACAGAACCTAGCTCAGTAAACAAGCCAACTACAGTACACAACAATATGGTCTTTCCAACAGCTTTGTTAGTAAAGGTTAATAAAGGTTGAATGAATATACTTTGTTAGAATCAGACTTTTTAAAGATCAATCTTTCATTGTTCATTTCAATCTTTCCGAGTTTTTGTCACTGGATATTGCACCCAATAAATGTTGTTTTGGAAATTCTAAGCATTTATTTTTTACTTATTTCTCTACTTTGAGTACATTTTAGAAGATAAATTTACTTTTATGCTTAAGTACATAAAATGTCAGATACTTTAAAACTTTTACTTAAGTAATCATTTTAAAGGCGACTAACTTTTACCAAAGTAAATTTATGGTAAGATACTTGTACTTTCACTGAAGTATCACTTTGAGGTACTTTATACAACACTGATTCTGTGGTTGAAAATGTTTGCTTACCATTTATGAGGCTTTCTAAATTCAGAAATAGCCATGTCCTGGATGACTGAGAGTCTACACCAGTGTATTGCAGAAAGAGGTAAAGGAGCATAAATTATTTGTGAATTCACAGAGTTCTGTGTCAAAGCAAAGACTGACGGTTTTAACCTGTAAAAGTCCACCACATTAAAATGGTGTGGTTCTCTACAATTATACTGGGAACGTAACATCAACTCGTAGTTTAAAAACATGAACAAAATGTGGCATAATGCATCTTAAATTTTACTGTGACAACAGCTGTCCCAGTCAGCTTTAGAAACAACCAGAACCAACTTTAAACTCAAGAGAAACCATCCATCCATTATCTCACACTTGTTTTGTGGTCATGTTGTGGCGCCAGCAGATGGAGCAGAAAGGTCCAGACATCTCTTTTCTCAGCCAGTCTTTCAGATGTTCTTCAGGGAGGACTCCAAGACAAACCCAGGCCAGCTGAGAGACAATCTTTCCAGCATGTCCTTGGTCTTCCCTCTTTCATGCTCTGAACACCTCGCTAAGGAGGCTTCAAGGGCAGTGATGCACAGTCAGGAGAGTCAGGTGATGCTGGCAGTCGCCATTTAAAGTCGCTCTGGTAGATCTGCTGTAGCCTTGCAGTTTCTGTATGTGCTTGTTTAAGATCATATACAGTGGTGCTTGAAAGTTTGTGAAGCCTTTATAATTGTCCATATTTCTGCATAAATATGACCTAAAACTTCATCAGATTTTCACACAAGTCCTAAAAGTAGACCAAGAGAACCCAGGTAAACAAATGAGACAGAAATATTATACTTGGTCATTTATTTATTAAGGAAAATTATCCATACATCCATCCATTCTCTTTCGCTTATCCAGGGTCGGGTTGCGGGGGTAGCAGCCTAAGTAAGGAGGCCCAGACTTCCCTCTCCCCAGCCACTTGGAGCAGTTCCTCCAGGGGAATCCCAAGGTGTTCCCAGGCCAGCCGAGAAACATAGTCCCTCCAGCGTGTCCTGGGTCTTCCTCTGGGCCTCCTCCCGGTGGGACATGCCCGGAACACCTCACCAGGGAGGCGTCCAGGAGGCATCCTAACCAGATGCCCGAGCCACCTCAACTGGCTCCTCTCGATGTGGAGAAGCAGCGGCTCTACTCCGAGTCCCTCCCGGATGACTGAGCTTCTCACCCTATCTCTAAGGGAGAGTCCAGACACCCTGCGGAGAAAACTCATTTCAGCCGCTTGTATCCGAGATCTCGTTCTTTCGGTCACAACCCAAAGCTCATGACCATAGATGAGGGTGGGAACGTAGATCGATCGGTAAATTGAGAGCTTTGCCTTTCGACTCAGCTCTCTCTTCACCACGACAGACCGGTACAGCGCCCGCTTCACTGCGGACGCTGCACCTATCCGCCTATCGATCTCACGCTCCAGTTTTCCCTCATTCGTGAACAAGACCCCGAGATACTTAAACTCCTCCACTTGGGGCAGGACCTCCTCCCCGACCCGGAGAGGGCATGCTACCCTTTTCCGGCTCAAGACCATGGCCTCGGATTTGGAGGAACTGATCCTCATCCCGGCCGCATCACACTCGGCTGCAAACCGCTCAGTGAAAGCTGTAGATCACGATCTGATGAAGCCAACAGGACCACATCAGGTGCAAAAAACAGAGAAGTGATTCTAAGGCCACCAAAACGGATCCTCTCAACACTTTGGCTGTGCCTAGAAATTCTGTTCATAAAAGTTATGAACAGAATTGGAAAATTATCCAATATTACATATTTGTGTGTGGCAAAAGTATGTGAACCTCTAGGATTAGCAGTAAATTTGAAGATTAAATTAGTGTCAGGTGTTTTCAATGAATGGGATGATGATCAGATCTGAGTGGATACCCTGTTTGATTTAAAGAACAGGGATCTATCAAAGTCTGTGTAACACATCTACTGGGTTTCTTAGTTTCAAAGTCTAGGTTCAGTAAGAGCCCAACACCATACTGGATGCTATTGACCACAGAGACAAGTTTTAAAGGTGAGAAAACAAAATTGTATTTAAATCAGGAGCAAAAACTAATAAATGCAAACAAAGGGTACCATATTTGTTTTTTCTTTGAAAAAAGAAGAAAACCCCAAAGATGTTCAAAAGTTAGAATCCATAACTTTGTATCAGGTCCATAATTCAGAGTCCACAATTTCTACTAACTCAACAGGCAGGGAGTAGTTCTTCACAAAAAGGTTATTGTGTCAAGGGTAGCTTGCCCTCAGAGATTCCACAGGAATATGAAATCATCAAAAAAAATAATAATAATAATCTGACCTTGGTTTTCAAAGTGTAAATGGGTCCAAAGATTGTGGGTATCAGGTGTGGTTGGTAGTGCTAAGCTGACATACTTAGCTTTATAACGCTGGATGTGTGTAGAAAGGTTTAAAAGTCCAAAAAGCCTTTCAAACAGGTGAGGAAACAGGAAGTGACATGACTTGCTGTCACTCTTTATATACACTCCCATAGAGTAACAACAAGCAATTTGGTAACCAGGTGCAGCTGCTGAACCAGGGATTACACCAACATGTTGTGGAAGTGGATCATGGCAGGAACAAAGGAGATTTCTGAGGAGGTTGAAAAAAGAGCTATTGATGCTCATCAGGCTGGAAAAGGTTACAAAACATCTCTAAAGAGTTTAGACTCCACCAGTCCACAGTCAGACAGATTGTGTACAAATGGAGGAAACAATACCACTGTTACCCTCCCCAGGAGTAGTTGACCAACAAAGATCACTCCAAGAGCAAGGCGTGGAATAGTTGGGGAGGTCACAAAGGACCCCAGGGTAACTTCTAACAACTGAAGACCTCTCTCACAATAATGTTGATGATGTTGAGTCCACCATCAGGAGAACACTGGACAACAATGTGAGAAAAACAACAGGTACTGAAAGCTAAGGTTCACATATTTTCACCACTCACAAATATGTAATATTGGATCATTTTCCTCAATAAATAAATGACCAAGTATAATATTGTGTCTCTTTAGTTTAACTGGATTATTTGTATCTACTTTCAAGGTGTGTGAAAATCTGAGGATGTTTTGTCCTATTTATACAAAAATATAGAAAAGGGGGTTCACAAACTTTCAAGCTCCACTGTATATTGATGGTTCTCATGTCAGCACAGAACTTAAAGCCATATACATAGTTCCCATGTGACGTTACATAATGGGCATTTCCGGGTTGTCCACCATTTTGGTTGGCGGTACTTCCACTCCTGACCACTAATAGCAGCGTATGTTACGAGCAGTGTATTTTTCGCGGTTGTTTATTTGTAAATAATTACAATGGTTATTTTGTGTTGGGTTAGTGGTTGTACCAATCGAGCAATTGCCAAGCGTAAGTTTTACGTAATTCCGAAAATAAGGAAGCATGAAGGACCAGATACAGAAGCGCTCACCACTGAACGTCGGCAAGTCTGGCTGTGTAAGATTAACTGCAAGGATTTGCCATCGTCAACATCAAAAATATGCTCAGATCACTTTTTGTCCGGTAAGCCAAAATTGTATGTGATTAACTTAGCGAAACTGTGTGTGTTTGAACAGTTTTTTTCTTGATCTAGCTCCTCTGTTACTGTCGCTAGCTTAGCAACATTATGCTAACATCCACACCATAACACACAACAACAAAGTCCCTCGCTCGTGTTTAGCCTCAACTTTCTGTTGTTAGGAAGCTGCTTGTTAATAATGTATTTTGAACCTTTATTTACCCTGTGGCATCAGGCTGACATGCACGTTAACACTTGTAGTCAGTCTGTTTGTCTGTTGCAAAATAGCTCATGGACCCACACGACAGTCAAGTCACAGCTGAAACAGTTAAACTGTTTCAGCTGGTGCATTACAATAAAGTTACAGAAACAGTAACACACACTAATGGTAAAACTATGACATTTACAGCTGTGAAATTATAATAAAAATGTATAAGAACAGCATTAAAATGAAAACACAGGATAAAATATATAAATGTACACAAAGTCAGCTCACACAGTATGAAACGCCAGAGAGAACAGATGGGTTTAAGCAGGGACAGATTTATATGAAACTTTCTGAAACTAATCACTGGACGGACATTTACAACTGATAAGCTTTAGGATAACTCAATTTAAGATGGCCACTATCGCTACCTGAATATATTGGAAACAAAAATGTTTGTATCACTGACAGTTTTACAGTTTTTGAGCTAAAATTTGATGTGGCAGTAATAGAGAGTTCACAGTATGTACATGCAGAGCTGAGAGTACACAGCATAATGCTGTATGTACTGTATATATGTACACAGTGTATGTATACATACACATTATATTTCAAATAGATAATATTTGAACACTGCGACATTGTCATTGTTTTGATTTTGGTTCCCTTTAGTTTTCATGTGTGAATAAAGCATTGGGAATGTGTCTGTTCAGAAAATATTACATTAAAAAGTAATGTTTTGGGTATAACTTCCAACATTTGAATAATTGCTTCTGTTAAATTTTTTATGTTGTTCAGGATGGCTGCACACATGTACGACAGGTCAAACCCAGACTGGGCTCCTACATTGAAGTTGACTGGTGCTCAGACTCCCACAAAGGCAGCTAAGGAACATCAAAGATCGGAGTCTAAGATGAACAAGTATACAAATTTATGTCACTTTTAATAATTGTAATATTAATTAAAACATATTGTTACTTTGATATTTGAATATTTATAAATATGTAATTTTAACTTGTAAAAATGTCTGCTGTAGTAATGTGATTTCTTTTCAGCAGAAAAGTTGTTGTCTTATTACCTAGACGCAAACATATATATATATCTGTATACATATATAAACATTTATGTTTATCTTAATTATAGGTACAGACGAGTGAAAGAAAGAGTTCTCTCAAAGGAACATCTCCAGGCCTAGTGACAAGGCTGTCCTAGAACTCGGTGCAGTCTCTGAACCTGACCAACCTGAAGTGGAGGAAGCCGTTCCAGTGTGTGAAACGGTTCAGGGTGCAAATGACTGTACAGAATATACACCTGTTTCTGAAAGTCGGGTTCAGTTTGAACTGCAGTCATTAAGAACAGAAAATATTACATTATGAAATCAGCGAAGCAATTTTCAATTAAATGTAAAAAACTTTGAGAATAATAATTTCAAAGTAAGATACTACACAGGCCTCCCATCATTCCTCATGTTGATGACAGTATTTGATCATGTAAAGGCTTACATACCAGTTCCTAAATTAAATACTCATTTTGGTCAATTCGAACGATTTGGGATGACCCTGATGAGTCTTAATCTAAACTGCCCTGTGCAAGACTTGGCTTTTCAAACTTCTACCTCAACGGTTTCCAGGACATTTCTGTTTGTCATCCAGATTTTATACGCACGTCTTAAAAAGGTGCTGTATTTGCCACAGCGTGATGAACTGAGGAGAACCATGCCTCTGGAATTTAGAAAACATTTTGGACAAAGAACTGTTGTTATAATTGACTGATTTGAAGTTTTTATTCAGAGGCCTAAAAACTTACTGGCACGTGCACAGACGTGGTCAAACTATAAACATTCAAACACTGAAAATTTTAATAGGCATCACCCCGCAGGGTTCAGTGTCTTTTCTGTCCAAAGCATGGGGTGGCAGGACTAGTGACAAGTGGATAACTGAAAACTGTGGTTTGCTGTTGAAACTACTTCCAGGTGACCTCATACTAGCTGATCGTGGTTTCAACATACAGGGCAGTGTGGAACCATTCTGTGCAGAGGTGAATATTCCAAGTTTCACCAAAGGTAAAGCACAACTGTCAGCAGTTGATGTGGAAACTTGTTGTTGAAACTGCTAAATGTTTTACTGAATGAATATTTTGTACAAATTGTTTCTCCTTTACAACAGTATTTTAATAGTTGTGTGTTCAAGTAATTTAAATTAAAAATGAAAGAAAGACAAATTGTCCATTCGTCTTATTGTATTGAATGTAGACTGTTTACTAATAATTTATAAATATACCTGTAGATTTTTAATTAAAAAGTTGTCATTCACACCGTTGAACAGTAGGTGCCACCGCAGAGCTGGAGTTGACAACCTTGAACAGGAGGAAAATGCCAACATCTGTTGGTTTTGAAAATGTCATTGAAACATTTTTAATGTGTAAGTATAAAAAAATAATGGATGATACTTGATAAACTACTTTATTCAAAATAATTAAAACTTAACAGTCCCAGTGTTTCAAAAATAATACATATTATTTGATAAGGTTCATAGCTGGGAAATATCAATTCACATGGCTATCAGAGGAAAGCAAAATGAAAAAGTTCAAATAAATTTCATTAAACACGTCTTATGAAGGCACCAAATTCAAACAAGCAATTATAAAACAATATTTGATATAAGTAATAAAAGAAATGCATAGTTAAAAATATGAAATTGAAAGGTTGGAACTTACAAAATAGCTCTTCTTCAACATTTTCTGCCTACCAAGATGGCAGAAATTCCAGAATTCTAGAATTTTAGTCACATGTCTGGGAACTATGTATTAGCTCAGGGCTCAGTCTTAGGCTCCCTCCTCTTCACACTGTACCTGCTCCCTCTTGGCTCCATTCTTAGAAAATATGGGATCTCCTTTCATTGTTATGCAGATGATACGCAGATTTATGTCCCGCTTCAGAAAAAGGACTCCAACTCTCTGGCCCCTCTGTTTTCATGTCTGGAGGACATCAAAGCCTGGATGGCTGTGAACTTTTTAAAGTTTAATGAGGGGAAGACTGAGGTGATGGTTTTTGGAAGCTCCACTGAGACTCCCAAGGTCAATGTTGGTTCCTTGGCTCAATACATCAGACCTATTGTTACAAACCTGGGGGTCAAGATCGATGCCGGACTAAAATTAGAAAACCACATCAGAGCAGTTGTTAAAACTAGTTTTTTCCACCTGAGGCAGCTGGCTAAGGTGAAGCCAATTCTTTCCAAGCAGCATTTTGAAACAGTAGTTCACGCCTTTGTGACCACACGGCTGGACTACTGTAATGCACTCTATATAGGAATCAGTGATTCGTGTATCTCTCAGCTTCAGAGGGTACAGAACGCCGCTGCACGACTTTTAACTGGCACACGAAAGTTTGACCACATTACTCCTGTTTTAACCTCCCTGCACTGGCTGCCCGTACATTCCAGGATTCATTTTAAAGTTCTTTTATTTGCTTTTAAAGCGCAAAATGGTCTTGCCCCGCCCTATCTGTCCGAGTTGCTGCAGCCATACACACCCTCTCGATCCCTCAGGTCATGTGATCAGCTGCTCCTGAGTGTCCCAAAGACAAAACGCAAGCTCAGAGGAGACCGTGCTTTTGCTGTGGCAGCTCCTAAACTGTGGAACAACCTTCCCTTGAACATCAGACAGGCCTCTTCCCTGTCTGTTTTTAAATCTCTTCTTAAAACCCATCTCTTCTCCCTGGCCTATGACACCATCTGCGATGTTGACTTTTAATAATTTTAGTCGCTTGTTTTATCTGATTGTATGATTCCTCAACTTTTATTATGTGACTCTTATTTATTTTAATCATTTTATTACCTGATTGTGATTGTTTTGTTGTGTGTACAGCACTTTGGTCCTGTAGGTGTTTAAAGTGCTCTATAAATAAAGCTGGTATGGTATGATATGGTAATTAGTACTGACTAGCGGTGTAAATCACCAGCTTTACCACGATACAATATTATATTGATTTGTTTGTATGACGATACAATACGATATTTCTCAATATCACAAATTCTGTCACAAGACGGTTTTGATTCCATTCAATTCACAAGTCTGCGATCAATATATTGCGATATCAAATGCCCATCTCATTTACATATAAATAAATTTACAAAAACAATTCAAATCTGATTTAACCATTTTATTTCTGTTATTACAGGCACCAGGCATTTAAATAAAATCTACAAGGTATTTTCTTTATGAATGAAAAAATAAATGACCTGTTCAGTATAGTCTCACTTTTCTCATGTTTAAGTACATTTTTTAAAACCAGTTAAGTTAAAAGTGCCCTGATGACCTTTCAGTTATACCGAAACAAAAATTGATATTGAGCTTACATAACATGGCTATCAATGTCGTGTTTCTTCTTCATGTGAACGGTCAAATTTGTTGTGTTTCCCGAGTATTTGAACTCACACTGGCACCTGTTGCATACGACATGAGTTTTGTCTGTCGAGCCGTCCTTCAGTCAGAATCCAGATCATTTCCACAGTGTTGATTTAAATCCAGCAGGAGAGTGAATTTCATCATCTGTGTTTTCTGCCTCGTCTGCCATGTTGCTGAGGCGGCCGCAGAGTGCAGCCGCGCACGGAAATAGTGACACAAACGAAAAGCATATTTTAAAGATGATGATATGAATTGATGTTTTAGTTTTGCCACAATATAATTGAATAATTAATCATTGAATCGATATATTGATTTAAATCGATGTACTGTTACACCCCTAGTACTGACTGCAGCAAAAGAGTTCTTTTTTTCTTTGCAGTGAAGATTTCAGGCAAACCTTTCATTGAGGACAACAAAGATAACGTTCCTAACACTGATATATTTAACTCTACGTTAGATTTATCGTTCTGGATAAAGTTTTATAAGACAATAGGCCATGCTAGGTTATCTAAACGTTAGCTTGCTAACTAGAGATGCACGTAGCTAATGACAAACATTTTGGAGTATTGAAGAGAATTTGTTGTTCCATCCATCCATCCATCTTCTTCCGCTTATCCGGGGTCGGGTCGCGGGGGTAGCAGCCTAAGTAGGGAGGCCCAGACTTCCCTCTCCCCAGCCACTTGGAGCAGCTCCTCCGGGGGAATCCCAAGGCGTTCCCAGGCCAGCCGAGAAACATAGTCCCTCCAGCGCGTCCTGGGTCTTCCTCTGGGTCTCCTCCCGGTGGGACATGCCCGGAACACCTCACCAGGGAGGCGTCCAGGAGGCATCCTAACCAGATGCCCGAGCCACCTCAACTGGCTCCTCTCGATGTGGAGAAGCAGCGGCTCTACTCCGAGTCCCTCCCGGATGACTGAGCTTCTCACCCTATCTCTAAGGGAGAGTCCAGCCACCCTGCGGAGAAAACTCATTTCAGCCGCTTGTATCCGAGATCTTGTTCTTTCGGTCATAACCCAAAGCTCATGACCATAGATGAGGGTGGGAACGTAGATCGATCGGTAAATTGAGAGCTTTGCCTTTTGACTCAGCTCTCTCTTCACCACGACAGACCAGTACAGCGCCCGCTTCACTGCGGACGCTGCACCTCTATTGTCGAGGCAGCTTATCGGAGCTGTGGCCGCAAGGTTGTTGGTGCTTGTCGTGGTGGCAACCCTCGAACCCGGTGGTGGACACCGGCAGTGAGGGATGCTGTCAGGCTGAAGAAGGAGTCCTATTGGGCCTTTTTGGCTTGTGGGACCCCGGAAGCAGCTGATAGGTACCGGCAGTCCAAGCGGCATGCGGCTCGGGTGGTTGCTGAGGCAAAAACTCGGGCGTGGGAGGAGTTCGGAGAGGCCATGGAGAATGACTTCCGTACGGCTTCGAGGCGATTCTGGTCCACCATCCGGCGTCTCAGGGGGGGAAAGAGGTACGCGACCAACACCATTTATGGTGGGGGTGGCGTGCTGCTGACCTCAACTCGGGATGTTGTGAGTCGGTGGGCGGAATACTTCGAAGACCTCCTCAATCCTACTGGCACGTCTTCCACTGAGGAAGCGGAGCCTGGGGACTTTGGGTCGGGTTCTCCGATCTCTGGTGCTGAGGTCGCCGAGGTGGTTAAAAAGCTCCGCGGTGGCAAGGCTCCGGGGGTGGATGAGATTCGCCCGGAGTTCCTTAGGGCTCTGGATGTTGTAGGGTTGTGTTGGCTTACGCGACTCTGCAATATCGCGTGGACATCGGGGGCAGTTCCCTTGGATTGGCAGACTGGGGTGGTGGTTCCCCTATTCAAAAAGGGGGACCGTAGGGTGTGTTCCAACTATAGGGGGATCACACTCTTAAGCCTCCCTGGTAAGGTCTATTCAGGGGTTCTGGAGAGGAGGGTCCGTCGGATAGTCGAACCTCGGATTCAGGAGGAGCAGTGTGGTTTTCGTCCTGGTCGTGGAACACTGGACCAGCTCTACACCCTCAACAGGGTCCTGGAGGGTGCGTGGGAGTTTGCCCAACCAGTTTACATGTGCTTTGTGGACTTGGAGAAGGCATTCGACCGCGTCCCTCGGGGGGTTCTGTGGGGGGTACTCCGGGAGTATGGGGTACCAGGCCCATTGATATGGGCTGTTAGGTCCCTGTACGACCGGTGTCAGAGCTTGGTCCGCATTGCCGGCAGTAAGTCAGGCTCGTTTCCGGTGAGAGTTGGACTCCGCCAAGGTTGCCCTTTGTCACCGATTCTGTTCATAACTTTTATGGACAGAATTTCTAGGCGCAGCCAAGGTGTTGAGAGGATCCGTTTTGGTGACCTTAGAATCGCTTCTCTGTTTTTTGCAGATGATGTGGTCCTACTGGCTTCATCAGTTCGTGATTTACAACTTTCACTGGAGCGGTTTGCAGCCGAGTGTGATGCGGCCGGGATGAGGATCAGTTCCTCCAAATCCGAGGCCATGGTCTTGAGCCGGAAAAGGGTAGCATGCCCTCTCCGGGTCGGGGAGGAGGTCCTGCCCCAAGTGGAGGAGTTTAAGTATCTCGGGATCTTGTTCACGAATGAGGGAAAACTGGAGCGTGAGATCGATAGGCAGAATTTGTTGTTGTTTGTTTTAATTTAACAGATCAGCACTTTGAGATTTTCATTAATGAAAAGTGCGTTATAAATTGAATTCATTATTATTATTATTATCAGTTAAAATAAATTAAAAATGTAAATACCGGTACATTTAAAATAAATTTTCTCTGTTCAGCAAAATATGCTACACAGTACTGCTACCTGCTTCGGCTGTGCTGAAAGTGAAAGTTAAGGTGAATGACTTTGACTTGAAAGTCTTCTTCACGTCTGTTCAGTCTGTTTAATTAAAGTCATTTGCATGAATCACTATGAAATTCTGAAGATTTTAACATGGTTCATTTGATCAATAGTTCTTCAGAACTTCTGAAAGTCTTTAAAGCAGTGTTCCCCAAACTACGGCCCGCGGGCCGCATCCGGCCCGCCCCCACATTTGGTCAGGCCCCCAGAACAATAGTAAAAAATATATATATATATATATATTTTTTTTTTTTTTACAAATGAATACATGTACAGTACTGTATG